>JACSCI010000386.1:0-18545 GCA_016801065.1 Sceloporus tristichus | reverse complement strand
GTCAAACCTAGTGACACATCAGAGAATCCACACAGGAGCGAAGCCATACAAATGCCAGCATTGTGGTAAATGTTTTTCAACAAAATCAAACCTAGTGAGACATCAGAGAGTCCACACTGGAGAGAAGCCACACAAATCCCAGAAGTGAAATGACATTATTTTTCTCAAGAATGAATACAAAGAATATATTTTCAGTCCTCTGGTGATAAGAAAAGGCCCTTGTGATTTTGTGTGTTAGGTTTGTGTATCCATATGTCTGTTTAAGTTTTTAAAGTTATATTTTGTTAAGTTTTAGTTTTAATTGCTATTAGTATATTTCTTAGCTTTAGATTATAAATTTGGCTGGGGATTATGGGTTGTGGAATAGGTTAGCTAGATAGAGGGGTGGGATTTGTTGCAGCTGGCTAGAATAGTTAAGGGAATGATAGCTTTTGGAATTTGTGAGATGTTGGATGAAGAAAGTTGGTAGTCGGTATTAACATAAAGAGGGCTAGTTTTGGGCTTGGCAAAGGGGGCTTTTTTACCTATGAGGCATAGACTGTGGGAATTGGAGGTGGGGGCTAGATTTGGAAGAGGTTGGAGTGTTTGGTTTTAGGGATGTAATGTATTCTTTGGCTTGGGGAGGGCAGCTCTGATTTAAAAGATGAATTTCTGACTATGTGTTCTTAATAAAGTTCTTTCCTGTTTCAACACACTGGACTCATTGATGGACAGAAGTTGTGAATTTGCACAAAATTGACACTTTTTTCTCTCCTCAGTCCTCAGCTCCATTCCCAGCCATAAGAACGGAGTCAAACACACACACACACACACACACACACACACTCAGAGAAACAGAGCAATGGTGCTTTCCGCACCGCCATTTGGGACGTCCTCCGGACGTCCCATTTTAAAAAAGGGGCGTCTCTTTTAGACGCCCCATGGCCTCGTACGGACTCCGTCCGTACAAGATGGCGGCGCCCCTTCTACATGGGCGCCGCCATCTTTACGCATCGGACGCACAGCGTCCAGACGCGTCGCGCCGCTGCTGACGTAGCGAGCGCGCCCCTGGCGCCTCGCTACATCGCAAACGCGACGCAAAAAGAAGCTCCATTTTGGAGCTTCTTTTTTCGGTCCGCGCGGGAGTCGGGCCGTTTGAAGGCTCCGGCTCCCCCGCGGACCTTCTGGCGGCGGCGCCAGACCGCTGCAAAGCGGCGGTCTGTACCCCGCCCATATGTGCAAAGCAGAGCCTTCCCAGACTTTCTCTCCTGAGTCCATCTCCGCTGGTTGGGCTCCATTCTGGAACGAAGGAAAGAAGGACGGAAGGAATGAAGGGCGTACTCTTTCCCTTCTTCCAAGGCTGAGAGTGGAATAAGCAGCAGCAGCAGCAGCAAGGGGCTTGCGATCCCTGCGCATACTCAGGAGGGGCCTTTGGTTGCTAATGTGCATGCAGAGTTTCAGCCTCTGAAGCCATTGCTGCCCTCACAACCTGCTCTGAGGGAGGGAAGTGGAGGAGAGCCCTTGTTCTTTTGAAGGATTGGCTGGAGGGTCTTCTGGGGGCAGGGGGGTGTTGGGGGTTTGTAAGAAGGAATGAAACCCTGATATTCCCCCCCCCCCAAAGAAAGGCAGGGGATCTGCCAGTCCGCCTCTCCCCCTTTCCTTCCCTGCCTCCTCCTTTGGGGGGTCCTTGGGGCCCAGGTACTTGGGAGGTTATTATGAGAAAAGAGGGCAGGGGGGACCCTTGGAGAGAGGCATGGCCATGGAGAGGAGGGGGATATGAAGGTAAAAAGGGGTTTGAGGAGCCCCCTTCCTCCTGGAAAGTGGGGCAGAGGAGAGACCCTCCCTTCTGATGCCTCATTTGGGGGAGATTTTTGTGCCAAATAAAGAACATCACACAGCATAGGCTTATTGATTATTGATGCTTAAGCCAAAGGCCATTTGCATGATTAAAATGTAAAATCGGTGACAGAAATTCAGAATTATAAAATGCTCCATCAAATAACTAACATCCAAATTTTATACATTAAACATAATAAAATTCCAGACATTTAAAATAAAACAACATTAAAAAGAACTTCAAAGTTTAGATAAGATCATCTCCATGACAATCAACTGCAATGTCTGCTATTATCCTTGCCCAAATTTTGATTGCTGTTGAGGCAAACAGTGAATCATTATAACTTACCTGAGAATCAATATCAGACAGGAAAAAAAATCTTTTCAGAAGTGGTATTAGACTGTAAATTGGACAGAATAGATCCCAGAAATTTAGTTCTTGGATCAGGATATAGTGAGCAAAAAAGCAGATAATGAGGCAAGTCCTTGATTTCTGGAGCTCCACAAATAGATAAATGGGAATCCGTAGGTGTGTGTGAATATCTACCATCGATCATGGCTGAAGGCATTGTTTGGAAACGAAGAGCTGTAAAAGCCTGCCCAAGCTTTGGGAATGTAAGCTTCCCTCAGTAAACAGCCATCTGATGGTCCAATTTATATAATCTAAACCATTTGGAAAATGTTGAATTGTTAATAGCCAGTCTATCCAGATACACATCATGGTTAAAAATGTATTCACGAAGCTTCTCTCTTGAATTCCAGGTAGAAGGATTTTCAGTTAGAGCAGGATATGATTCAAGCAACCTATTGTATCTTAAACTCCAGACTTTGCAGCTTGGTAAATGTTGGAAACACAACTTAGGAAAAACCTTAACCGGAGAACCTATTACAGATCTCCAGTAGTTAAATAAAGCACAATGAATATGAGCTCTGATGGAGGGGAGGCCGACCTCAGCCCAAACCAAAGCTGCAGGTGTTTCAGGTGAAAGTAGAAGCAACTTCTTGAAAAATGTATTCTGGATGGCCTCCAGTTTCACCAATTGGGAATCCTCCCATCCCCACACAGAGCGCCATATAGGATCTGAGCTATAACTTTACTCTGACATACTTTTAGAGCTGGTGCGACCAGATGACCCCCTGCCTGGTTGTAGGATCTAAGGATTGCTCCAATAGATCTCACAGCCATTGCTCTACTAGCTTCTATGTGGGACCATTTTAATAGGTCCTCTGCCCCCAACGGAGGGAATAGTGACCTTCAGCCCAACCTTGACCAGGAAACGATCCATGGCCCATGGGAATGCGGAGATATGGACTACCTCCACCCACGGATGTGCCTGTTCCGTACAGAAGACCACAGCGAGAGTATGACCTGCACAATGCGTGGGATCAGAGATTGTGATGATCTCCTGGGGTCCAAGCAGCCAAACCACAGCCCTGTTATGGCTCTTAGCCCAGCAGACCCTTAACTTCCTTAAATCTCTCTGTCTCCATCCAGTGACTTGTAAAAGGATTTCCCTTAACCTACACTGGGACCGGTTAAGGAACCTTATTTCTACTTCTTTATTGATCTTCCCAACCATCAACCGATCCAAGACACGTGTAAAGGGAGCATCAAGTAGTAGATACTCCAAGGAGGTATTTATTATAGATAACAAAATATAACTAAAATATAAGTCATGCAAGATATTAAGAATCTTGCAGGTACAATATTTGAAAGTATATAATATTCAATTCATACAAGCTATTAAACAAACAAATAAACCTAAGTGTCCAATTCTGAGACTAACTTCCAAGATCCACTCTTTAACTCTCTCTCTCTCGATCTCCAACCGACACAATTCCCCCAACTGTCTCTTGGTCTCTCAGGCCTTAGATCTCCTTCTCATGGAAGCTTCCAGAAGAACCTTTATCTTTCTCTCTGATTGGTCAAGAGAGCCTTCCGTAGCAGTGATGTCATTCTGCCTTTGCATAAACCTCCCTTTTCTGCCTGAAAAATTAACTGGAGCCCTCTTATTACAACAACAACAACAACCCTTCTTTTTCTTGGAAGAGATTCACAACTATACCTTGTTTCCTGCTTGGGAAGAATAGGAAGATTCCAGAGGTTCCCATTTCCACTAAGATTAGGAGCTCCCAAATTCCCATGGAAGAGGTTTCCTAAGGCATGTGCCAGGACAGAGTAGGGAATGGGGGGTTCATCGTGGGCGAATTACCATTTGTCAGCTGAACTTGGGGCTCAGGGTCCCTAAGAAGAGGAGGTGCCCAGGCCCCCCCCAGAATCCCCTCTAAGCCTCCAGGAGAGCAAGACTCAGGGAAGTGACAGTCTGCAAGGGACTGAGAGCCGCTTGGACCAAACCTTGAGGGCACTTTCTCAAAAGCTGACCAGGATTGGTTTCAGGGTCTGGCATTTTCCTCTCAGAGGACCATCAGGATCTCAAAGACCACTCCCCATTTTGGATATCATTTTTCAACTGATCTGCCCTCAGTGGAGATTGCTTGCTCCTAAGGTGCCATGGAGGTGAGCATAGAATATACAGGGAAGATGGCTTTTGCAGTCTTTTCCACCATTGAGCTTACTTTGTCAAAGAGAGCAGGAAAATAATCGGGGGGAGAAAGCAAAGTCCCACATTTGCTCCCATAAGCTCCCCCTGAAGCTTTTCCCATCATGCCCTAGTCCTCAGTCTCCCTCCCAGGCTCCTCCGCTTCCTAGAGAGATGGAAACCTTCAAGGGAGAGTCCTTGGGGGTCAAGCCAAGCTCTCCTCTGCTTCGCCAAGGCCTCCTTCTCCATCCACTGCTGGCCTTTGGAAGGGAGGCCTAGACTGCTCTCGGGAAAGTTACATTTCGATGGACAGGGACTCCCAAAACCTCCTAGTCTGGCTCTAACATTAAGTATGTCAAATATCTGCAATGAACTGGGCCAGGTCTTACGCCAGGAGTGGGGATCCTGTGACCCTCGCTCTGTATCTCCATTAAGAAAAAGACTGATTCATCATAACTAGGGCCATGTTTCATACTCTTGGGATGGGCAGCCAGGAAAACAGAATGCTTGAAAGAATTCAAAGGTTTATTGGATGGAGATAGAAGTGTAAGATGCCTTAAAAACATATGTTCTGAATCAAAAACAGCATCAAAGGGGCTCTAATAGTCTTACAGGACAGAACCTGGATAGACACTTCCTCCAAACAAAAAGTATTTCACACTTCCACTCTCTCTCCTTTCTGGAAATGCTGATGCCTCAAGGGTTGGATCCTAAGCAAAACAGAGATAAGGTTTGAACTGCAATTCAGAGGTCAAGGTTTGTATGTGGTTTTTGATGCCATTTACTATTTTCAAGGTCCAACTGTATAAATGATTTAATTTTTTTAAAAAATATAGTTATAATTTTAATCCCTTTGCATTGTTTTGAATTTGTACTGTATTAAATTTGCTGTTAGCCACCCTGAGTCCCTATATTGGGAGAAAGGATGGATGTATATAAATAAACTAAATAAACTGGAGATCTTTTGAAGATCCATGGGTTTCTTGGTGTAAATAGACCTCCACCAATAGAGACAGAGACTGAATGAGTCTATCCAGAATTGCTATGGGTCATTTTTGGCACCTGGGTTGTATCTCCATTGCTCAAACCTAGTACTTTGATACCATGAAACTTAAAGGACTCTGTCCCACAGAATCCTGGGATTTCATCTTTCAGGTACTTAGAATTATATAGCAACTTTCATGAAGGACTGCACTGGGGCTCTCTACCAAGCATCCAGTTCTAAGCACCCCATTCCCAGGTTTCTGTAGGATGGATCCACAGCCGTTAAAATGGCACCAAACTGCTACGGTTGGGTAATATGTATAGGACTTTGGTTGCCTACTTTCTGGTGTCCCTCCATTTCTCTTGTAGGGTTGTGAATTCAGGTCCTGAGGTTTGTGAGCTAAAACCTAGGACCTGGGGCAGGGCCTGTAGGGATCTCATTCAGCCTAATGCATAAATTACAAACCACAGTCGCTCACAGTTTGTCATTCAAATGTACTCAATATACTTTCCTGTGTAGAAATGAAGAGAGAAATTTTTAAAGGTCTGTTCCCAGATCAAGGGGAAATGAGAGAAATATTCTTTCTCACTTGCTTGGAGAGACAGGATAAAAAGCGTGAAGTCGAAGGCTTTCATGGCCGGCTTCCTTAGCTTTTTGTGGGGTTTTTGGGCTATGTGGTCACGTTCTAGAAGAGTTTCTTCTGATGTTTCGCCAGCATCTGTGTCTGGTATTTTCAGAGATTCCAGCCACAGATGCTGATGAAATGTCAGGAAGAAACTCTTCTAGAACATGGCCACATAGCCCCAAAAATCCACAAAAACCTAAGGATAAAAAGCATTTCATTTAGCCTCCTTCTTTCTAGCCAGATGGCGAATGCAGAGTATAGTAGTGAGCCCTTGTACCACCACAACTGAGAGAAAGCAAGAAACTAAACCAATCCATAGACGCCTGCAATTTTTCTAGTTGAAGAAACCAATGAACTAAGCCTCACAAATTATAATAAGCTACTGCTCTCACATCTGATCTGGATGTTTGCACAGAGCCCTTTCCTCTTTCCTGGAATTGGGCTCCCTCCAAAATGGAGAAGAGGCAGCCTCATCTCCTGTCTGAAGATCATGCATGAAAACTGGAAGCTCAATGCCAGGCCCTGATGTATCGTATCTTTACTGCCACATGTAAAAAGGGCAAGGAAAAACACCTGTTGCAGGAGAAGAAAGCAAATAAAGCCTGATCCTTTCTGGTCCAGGTTTAGGTCCTGGGCAAAAGAAGGGAAACCAGGATTTGACTTGGGAGTTAGCGAATGTTGTGTGGCCTGCCCTGCCTGACCGGGGGCCTCCCTGGGGACCAAATCCATCACCCTTCTCTTCCCCCTCAGTCAGCATTCTCACAAAGGAACCAAATTTAGGGGTCTCCCATCAGCATCTTGAGGCACCCACCTTTCCTTTCCTTTCCTGCCAAGGAAACCCAGAAGGAGCCCTTCTTCCTAAGCAGCCAAGGACCAAAGCCACCAGCCTTCTAGAACCCTATTCAGGCTCCAAGCCAACTGCTAACAATGGTCCAAGGTCAGGGCTGCTTTAACTGTCTGGCTGAATGCTAGGGAATTCTGGGAACTGTAGTTTTGTGAGATATTTAATCTTCTCTGTCAGACAACTCAGATGCCATAATAAACTGAAATTCCCAGGATTCCCAAGTACTGAACTAGGGCAGTTAAAGTGGTTTATTTCTGCAAACTGGATTATTTTTGCAATGTGTTTATGACCTCTGTTACTATTTGAGCGTCCACAAGGCTCTGTGGGTTTGAAGGGAAGATTCATCATCATCATCATTATCGTCATCATAATTTCTGCAGTGTTTTTGAACCAGGTCTGAGAGAGCCCTGCAGCCTAGATCTGCCCAAATCCCAAATATTGCCCTCTCAGCAAAGCCTGGAGATATTAACCTTTAAGGACCAGAACGTCTCAAAGGCTGACTTTCCCAATCTCTCCTGAGAGACCCTCCTGGACCTAGGGCAGCCTCAAAGAAAGGGGTCCCATTGAATGGGGGGGCCCATGTCTTTCTGAGTCTGTGGGTCCAGAAGAAGAGGACTATTTCCAGGACTCTCTTCCTGACCTCACAAGGCAGCTCTTAGCATTTGCCCAACACTGCTCTTGAACATGCAAAGATCAGGCAAGCAAGATCTGCTTGCTGTTTGCAAAAAAAGATGGAAAAACAATGGGCCCTTGGTATCCTTTGGGATTTGGTTTGGATAGCAAAATCCATGGGTGCTCAAGTCCCATTATATTAAATGGGTGACCTTGGGTAAGTCACACTCTCTCAGCCTCAGAGGAAGACCAATGGCCAGTTGGAAGGCATACAACACACACACACACACACACAAACACACATCTACATGATGAAAATGGCATTCATTCTGGGCCATGAAACACACTGCGGGGGAACCTTGGGCAGTAGACACTCTCTCAGCCTCAGAGGAAGACAAAGGGCAAAATGGAAGGCAAACCTGAAGGCAAGGAAACCCTGGGAATAGGGTCACTAGACACGAGTTCAAGGCACGCAGCACACCCCCAGCCCCCAAACCACACTCTCTCAGCCTCAAAGGATGGCAATGGTAAACACCCTTCGACAAAACCTACAAAGAGACTCCTGTGACAGTGTTGCCTAAGGATCCCAGAAAGGAATTGAAGGCACACAATTCTACCCCCAAAGTCTGGGAGGAAAAGGAGGAGGAAGGTTTAGAGGAAGGTCCTGAGGAAGAGGAGGAGGAAGGCTTAGAGGAAGGCCTGGAGGAGGAGGAGGAGGAGGAGGAGGAGGAAGGCTTAGAGGAAGGGCCTGAAGAGGAGGAGGAAGAGGAAGTCTTAGAGGAAGGGCCTGAGGAGGGAGAGGAGGAGGAAGGCTTAGAGGAAGGGCCGGAGGAGGAGGAGGAGGAGGAAGGCTTAGAGGAAGAGCCTAAGGAGGAGGAGGAGGAGGAGAAAGAGGAAGGGCTTATAGGAAGGGCCTGAGGAAGAGGAAGGCTTAGAAGAAGGACCTGAGGAGGAGGAGGAGGAGGAGGAGGAGGAGAAAGGCTTAGAGAAAGAGCCTAAGGAGGAGGAGGAGCAGAGAGACCTCTGGAGGATTCTGCAGAGGAAGGAGAAGGAGAAGAAGAAGAAGGGGCTCCTGAGCATACGCAGAGGCCTCTGGGGGAGAAGCCACAGGGAGAAAGCTCCTGGTTGTAACTTATTATTACTATTATCAGTAGTAGCATTAGTATTATTAAATTTGATTTATTTATGAAGACATGGGAAGACGTATTTACAAAGAGTATCTCAGTGAGTCTCTATATTATAGCATCAGGAAAGATTTTAGGTGCTGTTAAGGTTTGGAAATGCTGTTTGGGGTCCCTTCTGACTTTGGGGCCCTTTCATCCTCCATTTTGGGTTCAATGTAGGTCTCAAACTGCCAACTGCCAAGCTCTAAGTCAGAGGCAGCCATTTTGTGTTCTGGCGGCCATTTTGTGTGTTGCTTGTGACTATGGGGAATAATGTTCCAGAACCTTCTCTGAGCCTCAGTTGAACAGAGGCCTCTCTTTCTCTCCTGAGGCTCCAGAGAGAGAAGGAGGCCAGGCTGCTTGTGCCAAAAGGAAGGAAGTGTGTCCCTTTGTGTGTCTTTTGTGTGTCTCATACAGTTGTGCTCCTTCTGGGGAACATGGGTTTTAAAAGGGAGAAGAAATTAGCAGGATAGTTTTAATACAAGCCTTATTCTTCTTCTTCACAAACATTGGGCTTTGCCTCCTAAGAGAAGGCTAGTCCCCCAAACAAGGCCAAAAGTGGCTCCTTTGGGAGGTTTTAAAAGTCTCCCCAGTTTCCTTATTAACAGATTTTCAGGCAAGAAGGAAGGAGACAGACCAGAATAACTCATTTTACCAAGAATGAAACAAACAAACATAGAAACAAACAAGAACAATAAAAATAAGGATTAGACAGAAAAGCAAACTGCTTTTATTGAAAAAAAAGCAAAACCATTTTTAACAGGATAAAAAATACGAATTGGGTTCTTCTATCCTTTATAACCGACTGAGGCTGTATCTGAACTACAGAAATACTCCAGTTGGAAACCACATTTTTTCTTTTGTAATTCATTTATAAACAATCCTTTACAAACAAAAATGAAAAAAACGTAATAAGACATTTGCATAACAAATACAGCTACAACAACAAAAAAGTACAAATACCTATAACATAGACATACAACATGCAATAAATAACATCCTGATATACAAAACTGTCAGAAATATACTATTCAGTTACTTCCCAGTTAAGCTAAGAAGATCCTTTTATTTAATTTACTTAAATTCCTACAAGGTATCGATACGTGTTAAACCTCTAATGTTCAAGTAGACTTTCCATATGATATCTGGGATCGTAAATTAATAATTAGTATTATAAAATAAATCAAAGCATGGTCAGTCCTCTTTCGTTTTCTCAACTGATTTATCCCTCATGATTGTGGTTAAAATGTCCAATCCCTTTGCTTCTCTTAGTTTAATTATCCTCTATTTTAGGAATTTGGATGTTTTTCCAATTCTGTGAGTGACCATCTACAAAATTAGTCTAGGAAATCTTTTAGCTACTTCCTTTTTCAGTTTACATGTCATTTTGAGCAAAAAGATCAAAGGGTTTAAAGGTATTTCTTCCTGTAAATGACATCAAAGAAAATGCCATCAAAGAAAACCATTATCCTGAAACATGGAAACAAGCTAATATAACTTTGTTGTTAAAAGAAGATAGATATGCAACTGAGGTAAAGAGCTATTGGCTAATTTCCTTATTAAATATGGATTATAAATTATTTTCTACGATTTTGGCCCATAGACTCAAAAAAGTTCTTAAAGGCTGGATTCAAAAGGACAAGTCAGTGATAACATACAAAACATCTGAAATATAATTGAATATTTTCAAAGGCACAACAAAAAAGCACTTATCTTTTTAGAAAAGGCCTTCAATAACATAGGACTGGATATGTTATTTTTAACACTTGAAAAAATCAAAATAGGAGCTTCTTATTTAAGATGGATAAAGGCAGCGTATAAAGATCAAAGAGCCAAACTAATTGTTAACTATTAAAAAAAGAGGAATTTAAGATTTCTAAAGGTAAACGGCAAGCTTTCCCACTTTCACCCCTTTTGTTCATTCTGATCCTTGAAGCACTGAATAATAGGATAAGATTAGAAAATAAGATCAATGGAATAAAAATTTAAGACAACTGAGTTTAAAATGAGAGTCTTCTCAGACGACATTTGTATTCCCTGGAGAACCCAGAAAAGAGCACAAGGCAATTGATGGATGTAATAGTGGAATTAGAATATGTTTCAGGACTAAAAGTAAACAGAGACAAAATAACATTAATAACAAAAAATATGGGGAAAAGGAAGAACAAATGCAGGAAGAAATGAGTGGATTTAAAGTGGGAAAGAAAGTTTAGGAATAAATTTAACACATAAAAACTCAGATCCATTTCACAATAACTATGAGACACATGGAAGGAGATCAGAAAAGACCTAGAAAAATGGGGGAAATTACACTTATCGCTATTAGGAAAAATGTCACTGATCCAAATGAGTTTCCTTCCTGAAATACTGTTTCTGTTCCAAGCGATACCCATCATCCAGAATGAAAAACCATTGAATCTATGGCAAAAGGGAATCTCAAAATTTATTTGGAATTTAAAAAGAGCCAGGATAAAAATGAAAATACTTTGTGATGAGAAAAGTGTAGGAGGACTTTATTATGCTGCTTGTTGTTTAGTTTGGATTAGAGAATGGGTTTTGTTAAGGAATGAACAGTTGTTATGTCTGGAGGGCGAAATTACCTAATTTACGGTAAAGAGAAAGTTCATAAAGAAAGCACAAATCATTTCGTAAGAAAAGCTGTATTGAAGATCTGGGGAAAAACAAGTGTAGAATATGTCCAAAAATACCTTTATGTTGTTTGTCGCATGAGGCTCTTTTCGGGAGGAAAGGTATCCAGAAAACTAACTGGTTAAGATACAAGGATGTCCTGAAAGAATTGCAAGGAAAACTAGAGATCAAACAGAAGAAGAACTTAAATAATCTCGCTTAGATTGTCACTGGTATCTTTATCATCAAATGAGGGAGAGGTTTAAAAGAGATGTGAAATCAGAAGGAATACAAAATGAAAAATGGGAATTGTGGAAGCCATGCTCCATGTTCATTCCATGCCTGATGAGAGTGTTGGGTGCGAGGCATTGGAGAAGCCTCCAGCTGTGTTTCTCTAGCCAGAAGCCAAAGGAAGGCATTCTCCTCTGAGGGCCACTGGGGAGGTCAGGAGGTTTCAGCAGATGATGCGCTCATTTCACATCTAGCTCCAGGGACATAGCCAGGGTCCTCTCCAATTCCCCATCCCCTGACCCCCCTCCACTCTCACAAGGCATGGAGTGTCAGGACCATGGTGAACAGGTCTCAGGAAATGACATGCATGTGGCCACTAGAAGGAGCTGTTGTGGAAGTCATTGACAGCTCTAGTGGCAGTTAGATGTGTCAGCATTGAAACAGTGCATCACTGGAATGTTGATGCAACTGTCAACTGTCATTCTCAACTGTCACTGAGGAAGAGTCAGACAGTGTGTGCCTCAGAGTGGGTTGTTTCTGGTGTGGATGGTGGATGGTGTCGATGTATATAGTGTTGAATAAAAGCCTCATCTGAGAGAAGATTACAGTGTCTCTTTGCTCATTGAGAAAGCGACAGGTGTTTCTTCAGCTCACAAGCTACTGACTACAGTCAAGGTGGAGAATCTGGTGCCATACATTAACGTGTTGCCTCACGTGCTGCACAACATAGCAACGTCAAAAGCGTTTTAACATGGAGTATCTGTTGTGTAGGGGAGCTGCAGTGAATCCATGCTAGGTCCAGGGGGCTTTGTTTGGTGAAGAGGGAGGAAGGGGATACCCATCTCTTCATCAGCCCAAAGGAGGCATATGTCACCTGTGTATCTCACTAGCAGCATGCTATTCTCTGTGTCTTTGAGTGATGCAGGGTTTCTTGACAAACCAAGCCTAACCCTAGTCTCTTTTCTCAGGAACTTCATCTCAGTCTCCTTGTACACAGCTTTGGGGCATATTTTGCTGGAAGAGACCCAAGTGCAGGGCCACCAGGACACCTCCCCGCCACCTTCCCACTTAATGGCCAACACAGAAGCCAAGCGGAGAGAGTTGGACTACAAGAGAAAGAGGCTGTCGAAGTACAACAACTCTGTGGTGAGTTTCATTTGTGTCATTGCTGGGCCAGCTCATGAAAGCAAATGGAGAACATATTGTCCCAATTTGGAAGAGAAAGTCCTGGTTAATCCTCTGTCACCCCACTTTTTCAGGGACTTTCAAAAATGTCCCGGTTTCTCTCTCCTCCCCCCACTTTCCCCATTCTCCTCAGCTCTCTTGGGTTGCTGCAAAATGACTTCCAAGGAGTTTGCACCCCATCAACTCAAATGGGGGGAGAGGAGAGGAGATCAGTTGCCAGGGTCTTCCCTTGGCAGGAAGCTGAGGCACAAGCAAACTATTGTGCCCTTCATAGCTTGTGTGATCTTCCTCATAAACAACTTTGGCCATCCTCACCACCTTCTGGTGTTGCTTCTCCACATGTGCCTTGCTTTTCCTGTCTGTGAAATGTTGGGGTTATGGGAGACCACCTTTGGATCTAAATTGGGGGTGGGCCCAGTAGCCCTCAAGTCCAGAGTGCTCCCCAGAACTGTTTTTCCTCTGAAATTTGGCAAGAAATGGCTAAATGCACTATAATTCTTTTGTGGCTAAATGTAGTATATATTTTGGGATAGTCAGTATCCTAATTCATCGTTAATATCCCAGCCATGGCCTATTTTATATTCTTTATTATATTGAAAGGATTCGAGACAAAGTGGATCTCAAAGGCTGTAGCTTTTTTCTTGCTGACAGAATTTAAAGTTTATTTCCTGGACTAAATTCTGAAGTGATGAAATAATATTTGGATGCACCATGTGCTTTCCTCCCCTTTTGCTTAGTCACTCTCTGGATGAGGACTATTTTCTGTTGCAGGTGACTTTTGCGGATGTGGCAGTATATTTCACTGAGGACGAATGGAAACTGTTGACTAAGAAGCAGAGGCTTATGTACAATCATGTAATGATGGAGAATTACGAGAATGTGGCCTCTGTGGGTAAGTAACTGGTAAACATTGTCCTTACTATGAAGACTGAGGTCCCTTTTGTGCTAAATTGTCATGGTGCTATGATTCCACTAGAATTATAAAAACATAGAGTTGGAATAGACCACAAGGGCCCTCCAGTTCAACCCTCTTCTGCCATGCAGCAATACACATTCCAAGCACCTTCCAGCCTCTGTTTAAAGACCTCTAAAGAAGAGGACTTCACCAGACCCTAAGGGAGTATATTCCACTGTTGAAGAGCTTTTACTGTCCCAAAGTCTCTAGTAATGTTTAGGTGGAACCTCTTGCCCTGAGGCTTGCATCCATTGTGATGCCACCTTTTCTATGTAGCAGCAAAAAGCAAGCTTGCTTCATCCTCAATATGACCCTTTCCAATATTTAAACATGGATTTCATATCCACTCTTAACTTTCTTTTCTCCAGGCTAAAGATACCCAGCTGTCTAAGCTGCTCCTCATAGGACTTGATGGTTTCCAGACCTTTCACCACTTTGGTTGCCCTCCTCTGGGCATATTCCAACTTGTCAACATCCTTTTTGAATTGTGGGGCCCAGAAGTGGACACAGGATTATGCCAAGGGAGGCCTGACCAAAGCAGAATAGAGTGGCACTATTACTTCCCTTGATCTAGATACTATACTCGTATTGATGCAGCCTAGAATCACTTTGGCCTTTTTAGCTGCCACATCACACTGTTGGCCCATGATCAACTTGTGGTCAACTGGGAGTCCTAGATCCCTTTCAAGCGTAGTTTAATTGTGAAAGCAACTTCCTGTAGAATATTTGAATTTGTAGTTTAGTGAGGCACTATTGCTCTCCACTTTATAAGGATACTAAATACCACATTGTAAACTGCCGATTGTCAGAACCAGCTTCTGTGGTTCATCCAGAATGGTATTGCGGTTTAGGGGGGGAATTGTTAGTAGTTTAAATGTTGGTAGTTTTAAGTCATTGGTAAGTATAATGGGGCCTAGAACAGCTTGGGGGAAGGGAATCAGTTGTGGAGGCTAATAACTGACTGGTTTGTGAGATTTGGGTGGCAGGCGTGCCCCAGGGGGAGAGGTGTATGAGAAGGGTAGAAGAAGAAGGCAAGAGGTACCTTGGCAACTGGGCTGGTTAGGGGCTGAAGAGGGAGGAAAGGGGGAGTGTGAAGGTAGTTAATGACAGAGGGAAAAGGTATTGACTCTCCATAAACTGCTTAGAGGTGTTAATGGATGCTTCTGCCTGAGTTTCTCAATAAACCTTTTGGTGCAAGCAAAGTACGTTTTAATTCTGAAACTTAGGCCTGTTATAGACTGCCAAAATAAAGCTGCTTCGGGTCTCTTTGGAGCTATGCTATTTAAATGATGCATGCATCCTAAGAATCCAGAAGCTGCATCAAAGCTGCACTCCAGTGCTTAGGAATGGAGTGTGGCTTTGGTGCGACCTCCGGACTCTTAGGACCCATGCATCATTTAAATAGCATACTTCCAAAGAGACCCAAAGCAGCTTTATTTTGGCAGTCTGTAACAGGCCTTAGTTCAGCCCCCAGAAATCCCCCCAATTTTGGGATTTTGTGGGAAGGAAGCATGGAGATTAATGCTTTTCTCACCGAAATGGTGAGAAATGACCCCTCTTCCATCCTTTTGAGGCTCCGGAGAGACTTCGTGGGTAAAATGCCTCCCTTGTCCCTGCAATGGCTCAGAGAAGAGTGGCAAAATGGGCACCACTTCCCCAAAGGGATGCAATGCAATAAAATGTGAGGTTGCCCCTGAGATCCCCTGGGGGCCAATGTGACCCCCCCCATCCCCAACAGTAGCCCATCCCTTTCTTAGAGATGTCTTAAGGCTGCTCTCTGGGCACCTCACCCTCACCAAAATTGGAATCCAGGTCCCAGACTCCTTGTTCTGAATTCCTAATGCATTATTTGTATATTGATTATTCTGCCTTTCTCAACAAATGATCCTCAAAGTGTCCCTTTTGTGCATCACACACAATCTGTGGGTGTGTTTCTGTCTGTGAGTAATGGAGGGAATGAGAAAAATAGAAAGGCAGGGAAGAAATGCTGTAGGTGAGATGCTGAAGCAATGCAGATGGCAAGACGGATGGTTGGAGAGGGAGGGAGGAAGGGAAGGGCATCAGGCATCTAGGAGCCAGGAGAGGAAGGCAGGAGCAAAGCCAGGATCGCCTAGCTCTGTGCGGAGAGGAAGGGACCTCTGGAAAGGGCCAGGAGAGGGGCCTTGGGGATTGGGAGGCAGCCACCAACCTCACAGATTTAAAGGACTGAACTGGTGAGTACCAGCTCAGGCCCTTGTTTTCAAACCTTAGGGGTTCCATTTGGCAATTCTGAGTAATATCTATGAAAGGTGGAAAGGGGGGACACAAAAGCTGCTATTTCTCTAATGTTTCTTTTCCTACCTGAGCTTGCTTAGCTCCATGGTTATTCAAGAGGCCCTTTGTTACCCAAAATGCTGGAGTCTGGGGAGGACATTGCAAGTGCTGTGCTTTTATGGAAATTTGGCACTTAGCTCACTAGCATGAAATAGTTTCACTGGGGCAACAGTGACCTCAGGATCCAGCTCAGCTATAGCAGGTCCTGAATTAAAAAAAACAAAAAACTTCAGAGGCATTTGAGATAGGTCTTTGTGTTTTATTTAGGGGGAAATCAAAACACACACATACATATAAGCGTTCACACACACACATGCAAAAAACTGGGTGACAAAGGTGGGAGTGGTAAATAGTGTAAGAAGGCTTTGCTAATGGTAAAACATTACCTAGATGGATCTTGATTCCAATTGCTGAGGGTCCAGAATGGGGGGAGAAGACAGTAACTCCAGTGGCAAGTGGGGCTGGCAAGTGTAGTGAGGTGTTTACCAATGTAAACCAATGGATTTCAACCAACTTGATTTCAGTAAGGTGTTTGACAGGGGTCCCCATGACATTCTTGCAAAGAAGCTAGTGAAATGTGGGCTAGACAATGTAACTGTTACATGGATTTGGTTGCCTGGCCGAACCCAAAGGGTGCTCAACATTGGCTCTTCTCCATCCTGGAGAGAAGTGACCAGTGGGGTGTCCAGTGGGGCTCTGTCCAGGGCCCAGTGCTATTCAACATCTTTATCAATGACCTGTATGACAAAAATGGGGGCATACTTATCAAATTTTCAGATGACACCAAATTAGGAGGAGTAACTAAAGCCCCTGAGGACAGGATCAAACTTCAGAATGACATTAATAGATTAGAAAGCTGGGCCAAAGCTAACAAAATGAAATTCAACACGGAAAAATGTAAGGTACTGCACTTTGGGCGGAAAAATGAAATGAACATATATAGGATGGAGGACACCTGGATGAATGAAGCTACGTGCGAAAGGGATCTAGGAGTCCAAGTAGACCACAAATTGAACATGAGTCAACAGTGCAATGCGGCAGGTAAAAAGGCCAGTGCAATTTTAGGCTGCATCAATAGAAGTATAGTGTCTAGATGAAGGGAAGTAATAGTGCCACTCTATTCTATTCTGGTCAGGCCCCACCTGGAATACTGTGTCCAGTTCTGGGAACCACAATTCAAAAACATCTTGATAAGTTGGAAAATGCCCAGAGGAGAGCAACCAAAATAGTGAAGGGTCTGGAAACCATGTCCTATGAAGAATGACTTTGGGAGGTGGGGATGTTTAGCATGGAGAAAAGAAGGTTAAGAGGTGATATGATAGCCCTGTTTAAATACTTGAAGGGATGTCATATTGAGAGGGAAGCAAGCTTGTTTTCTGCTGCTCCAGAGCTTAGGACCCAGAACAATAGATGCAAGCTACAGGAAAAGAGATTCCGCCTCAACTTTAGGAAGAACTAACTGACAGTAAGGGCTGTTTGAAAGTGGAACAAACTCCTTCGGCGTGTAGTGGAGTCTCCTTCCTTAGAGGTCTTTAAACAGAGGCTGGATGGACATCTGTCAGGTATGCTTAGGTTGAGATTTCCTGCATGGCAGGGCATTGGACTGGATGGCCCTTGTGGTTCTTCCAACTCTATGAGTCTAGGAGTGTCTTTCTGCAACTGGAATGATGCTGAAGAACAGCCATTTGGGGCTGATATTTATAGTGAAATTGTTGCTTGGGGGCAGAAACCGAGCATTCAAAAATGTTTAAATTGCTTCAGAATGTTTCCTGGGTGGGGAAAGGATTGTCTGAAACTGAAATAAATGCGGTGGGTGCTTTTTGGAAATACTTCAGCCAAAAAGGATCATCACACCAGCTCTCAGGTCCTTCATGGCTCTGAACTCTGGTCTCATTCACAAACCAATATATAGCATTGTCTGAAGGCGACACTCCCAGAGCAAAACAATAACATAACAGATTAAAGAAGCAAATCTCCAGATATAGGTATTGGCAATGCACTAACCACTTTCCCTCTTAAAAATAACTCACATACGCAGTTGATTTCCTCCAACTCCTTGGAGGTTCTTTAGCTTGAGTTGCAATAGAAAACAAATGTCTGACTATCTGCTTCCACTGATTTCCTTATGGCAGTTCCCCTTCAATCTGTTCTTTGCTAGCTCTTATGAGTAAGGATACAATCATTATATGGATCTGGGGGCATCCAGAACGGGGTCACTCACACCAACTTTATTAATTTAATCTCAAATAGGGAGGGGTGAATGTGTGGCTAAATCTTGGGGAAACATCTTCCTCTCTTAACGCTGAGATTCAGTCTCGTCTGTCATTGTCCTTGTTTACAGAAGAACATGTCAGCCACAAGAGAGTCCACACAAGAAAAACGTCACATAAATGCCAGCATTGTGGGAAAAATTTTACTTACAAGTCAGTGCTAGTCATGCATTGGAGGGTCCACACAGGAGAGAAGCCATACAAATGCCAGCATTGTGGGAAATGTTTTTCTCAGAAGTCAATCCTAGTAACACATCAGAGAGTCCACACAGGAGAGAAGCCATACAAATGCCAGCATTGTGGGAAATGTTTTTCTTTGAAGTCACACCTAGTGACACATCAGAGAGTCCACACAGGAGAGAAGCCATACAAATGCCAG
>JACSCI010000385.1:25736-37159 GCA_016801065.1 Sceloporus tristichus | reverse complement strand
AGCACAGGCTCTAACCTTATATGTGTAATTTTTAATTGTCACTCCTTCAACAGCCTTTTCCTCCCTAATTTTATTGAGCAATACTTCAAATGCCATTATAAATAATATTGGGGACAAAGGGCATCCTTGCCTAGTATCCCGCTCAATACAAAAAGATTCCGATCTTTCATTATTCACAATAAGTTGCGCCCTTTGCTTATGATAAATTGCAGAGATCCAATTATACCTGTTTGGACCCAGATTAATAAATTTCAACACTTCAAGTAGAAAATGCCAATGTAACCTATCAAAGGCTTTTTCTTCATCTGTTAGTAATAATGCTAATTTTTTTTCATTGTGACACTCAAAAAAGTCTATGACATTAATAACAGTTCTAACATTGTCTCTAATTTGACGTTTTGGAAGAAATCCACACTGATCCTCATTAATGTAATTCACTATTATCTTTTTGAGCCTTTCTGCTAACACCTTAGTATAGATTTTATAATCTGAGTTAGTCAACGAGGTCGGCCTGTAGTTTCCTAACTCAGTTTTATTCTCATTTTTAGATATCAGTGTAATAATTGCTTCTTTCCAGGACTCTGGTATTCCCAATACACAAGCCTCATTCATTATATCTTTTAAATACAGAACCAAAATCTCTTGCATTTTTTTTTATAATAAACCATCGATAATCTGAGCTTTGTCAGATTTCATACTCCTAATTACATTTAATATCTCTTCTGATGTAATGTCTAGATTTAGATAATTCCTTTCAGAGTCATTTGACAGTAAAGCTTTTTGGTCTGTGATATAATTTATACTGCTCTCTCTATTACTTTGATCATTTCCAAATCCACTGTAAATTTTTTCCAAATATGTTTTAAATGCTTTTTTAATATCCTCTTGGCAAGTAACGATCTTCCCCGAATCTCTTATTTCCATTATAATTCTATTATCCCGTTCCTTCCTTAGCTTAGAAGCTAGGAGTTTACCAGCTTTATCTCCATTCTCAAAATATTTTTGCTTAACCAAAAGTATTTTTTTCTTAACCAATTTCCAATGCTTTCAAGTCTTGTTTAATCATTTCCACCTTAATCTTTAGTTTTTTTGTCACCGTTAAGTTTCCATTGGTTTTCACTTTCAACTAAAGCTTCTTTTAACTCCGAGATTCTTTTCAAATTTTTCTTCCTTTTTTCCGCATTAAGTTTAATTAAAGTACCTCGTATAACTGCCTTACTAGCATCCCACAAAATTTTATTACTAACCTCCTTAGTCTTATTCTCTTTAAAATAATATACCAATGACTCCTTCACCTTTTCTACAGTATTTTTGTCATTTAGTAAATCCCTAGGCAATCTCCAATTATATTCTGTTTTCTTTTCAAATATACTCATAGTTAATAGGTTATGGTTGGAAAGTGTAGTTGACTGAGTATCCATAGACTGGATAAATGGGAGTATATTCCTGGTCGCGAAAATAAGATCTATCCTAGACCATGAATCGTGTGATTCTGAATAATATGTATAATTTCTGTTTAATTGATATTTATATCTCCAAACATTCTCCATAGCATATTCATCCTTAGGGAAAAAAAACTATTTTGGGAGTCTGCCTTGATTTTTCTTAATTAGATCGTTCCTATTAGATTTCCTATCAAGTGTTGGATAGATAACAGCATTAAAATCCCCCATCATTATAATATTTTCATAAGTAGATTGCTTCAGATCTGTGTGCAATTGTTCATAAAAAGAATCCTTATTCTCACTAGGAGCGTATATTCCCACAGTCAAAGTTATTATCCCTTTTAGCTTAACTTCTACTGCCACATATTGTCCATTATTGTCTTTAAAGATCTCTTTTGTCTCATATTTTTATTAACAAAAATTGCAATTCCTTTCCTTTTATTATTCAATAAGGAACAAAACCAGTTCCCTAACTTGGGATTTCTCAAAAGGCGTTCTTCCTTTCTTTTGATCTTAATTTCCTGTATACAAATTATATCACTTTTAAGTTTTTCCAAATAGTGGAAAACACGGTTCCTCTTAAATTTTGAGTTAATCCCTCTAACATTCAAGGAACTACATTTAATCGTCATTTTATCTTTACATATATATCCCAATAAAGACAAACGAAATAAGTAAAACAAATTTTTTTATTGCTGTGAACAGTTATCTTATTACTGACTATTATTAATACTTTCTTTTATTTCCTAATCTTTATTGAAAGTTAATTAAAAAAAGTTAATGAATTCTTCTTCTTAGTCCTTTCCCTTCTTAATATGTTCCTATTAAATCTTCACTTGTAAATCTCTCTGTTTGTCCAATTCTTCCCTTTTCTCTTGGTCTTTTTCTTTATTTACCCCTTTTTTGGGGTTATGTATCCAATAGGCCTTTAGATCTCCACTCTCTTTTTTGAAACCTACTGAAATTAGGATCATCCTTATTCTCTTTATATTCTTTCCTTAGTCTTTCTTCCATCTCCTTTGCTTTTTCAATGTTATCTATCTTATGTCTTTTCTGCCTATAGACAAAGACCTTCCAACCTTTCCCACCTAAAATCATTCTCCAAATTCTTCAACAAGTTGGCTAAGGCTCTATATTTTTGCTGGGATATTATGTAAAGATGTTTTATAGGTAGTATTTGACCCCTACGAAAATTAATAAGATCTATAAAACTGGATGTACCAAATGTCAGGGATGATGGGAGTTGTGGCTCTTCTCCTGGCCTGGAACTCACCACCTGGTTGTGCACCACGCTGACCAGTTTTGGCCAGTTGTTGAATCTTGGCAAGAGTTGCAGAGATCAGGCTGAAGACCCTGACAAACTCTTCTAGCCTTCTCACTCTTGCCTCCACAGAAGTCTTCACCCTTCTTCACCAGGGTCCTGCTGGTTCTTGTAGTCTCACCCAAGACACCAGACAACACAGTAGTCTTATATAAAAGATCTACTTTAATCTACTATGTACACAGCTCAACTCCACTCTCTCCATACAACACTATCCACACACCAATCCACTACTACTACCCACACTTTACATTGGGATACATAGTCATAGTTATAGCCCATTCATGGCACCACCTACTGTGGCCTGTTCCCACCCAGTAGGCGTGTACATCATTCTCATTGGTTCATCAAGTTCAACCCACAATTGGTGATTTCATCATCTCAGCCTTGGTCACTTAACCATTATCAGGTGTATCCAATTTATCACTATGCTCTTCTTGTCCTTGGCACTCTGGGCCTGTTAATTGTATCATTATTCTCACCTGAGTGGTTCCCAATAGGCTTCTGCTGAGTCACTCTGACTCTCACATATATCTTTTATTTCTCTACTGCATGTCCCATGTGGCTTTTTCCTTGACACCAAATGCTGGAAATGTGGCCTTAAAGAAGGAACTTTTTTTCATTTATGGTGGAAGTGCTCTTTGGTGAATGATTTTTGGAAAAATATACATAAGAAAATAGTGGAGATAATAGATATGGATATCCCATTGGATCCATTACTCTTTTTTGTTAAATATGAGAAATAGATTAGATAAAGTTATTGCAAAAAAGTTTTCAAAACTAATTTTATATATGATTGCATTAGCCAGATTGCTCTTGGCAAAATATTGGAAAAATTTACAGTGTCCCAAAATAGAAGAATGGTTATCAAAACTAAAAGAAGTGAGAAATCTGGATTTGTTAACTGCAACATTGCATGATAAGGATACAGATATTGCTGAAAACGAATGGTACTGTGTGGTCCGTTATTTGAATTTATGTTATTAAATAATGAAATAGATGCATGCCAAAAAAATTTACAGAGTTAGTATCTGAGGTAGAGTATTCTACGTACCTTGATGAGAACAGAGGAAACCTATGGTATAGGATAAGTAATCAGGATTCTGAAGGGAGTCTTGGAAGTTGTATAATAGTTTTATACAAATATATTGTATATAAGTGTACTATTGTGTGTTGAATTTCTGTCGTGATTTGTATTGAGTTTTGTGGAAATGTATGGTGTTTGTTTTATTATAATAAATAAAAATTTGGAAAAACAAAAAACAAATGCCAGCGTTGTGGGAAATGTTTTTCTTTCAAGTCACGCCTAGTGAGAAATCAGAGAGTCCACACAGGAGAGAAGCCATACAAATGCCAGCATTGTGAGAAATGTTTTTCTTCGAAGTCACACCTAGTGAGACATCAGAGAGTCCACACAGGAGAGAAGCCATACAAATCCCAGTAGTGAACTAATATTATTATTGTCAATAAGGAATACAAGAAATATATTTTCAATCCAGTGGTGCTAAGAAAAGGCCCTTGTGATTTTGCTTGTAAGGTTTGTCTGTCCTTATGTTGTTGATGTTTTAAAGTTATATTTTGTTAAGATTAGGTTTTAATTGTTAATAGTATAGATAATTGCTTTGGGTTGTAAAATTGCCTCGGGATTGTGGGTTGTGGTATAAATTAGGTAGATGGGGGTTGGGATTTGTTGCAGCTGTCTTTATTAATTATGGGAATGATAGCTTTTGCAATGTATGGGATGTTGGCTAAAGAAAGTTGGAGGCTGGCATTAGCAGAAAGGGATAGTTTGTGGGAATGGCAAAAGGGTTCTTGTTACCTGTGGGGCATAGGCTCTGGGAATTGGAGGTGGGTCTAGGTTTGGAAGAGGGTGATATTTTAGGTTTTGGGGTTTTAATATATTGTTTGTATTGGAGTGGGCAGTTCTGGCTTAAACACTGAATTTCTATGTGTTCTGAATAAACTTCTTTGCTGTTTCAACGCACTGGACACTTTGATGCACAGAAGTTCTGAATTTGCCCAAAACTGAGCCTTTCTTCTCTCTTCAGTCCTCAGCTCCATTCCCAGCCATAACAAAAGCAGAGGTAAACACACACACACACACACACACACACACACACAAACATACAGGATACACAGAGAGAGCTTTATTTCCAAAGCAGAGCCTTCCTTTCCTGCTTTTCCGTCCTGAGTCCAAATCTGCACCATGGGCTCCATTGCTGTCTCCTCAAAGGAAGAAATGAGGGAAGGAACGGGAGGCCACTGAACCCCCGGCACATACCTTCCATTCCTGCAAAGGCCGCCAGCACAATAAGCAGCACCATCTAGGCCCTGGCAATCACTGCACATGCTGAGGAGGGGCCTTTGGGGGCATCTGTGCATGCACACTCTCAACTCCTGAAGCCATTGCTGCCCTCACAGTATGTTCTGAGGGAGGGAGGGAGGGAGGGAGGGATGTGAGGAGAGCCCTTGTTCATTCAGAGGAATGGCAGCAGGGTCTTCTGGGGGGCCCTTGAAGGGGTTATGAAGGAAGGAAGCCCCTCTTCTACCCCCAAATAAAGGCAAAGGGCCTGCCAGGGCTCCTCTCCCTCTTTCCTTCCCTGCCCCCTCCTTGGGGGATTCCTTAGGGCCCAGGTGTTTGGGGGGTTATTATGATAAAAGGGGGCATGGAGGACCCTTGGAGAGAGGCATGGCCATGGAGGGGAGGTGGATTTAAGGGTAAAAAGGTCTTTGAGGAGACCCCTCCCTCCTGGAAAGTGGGGCAGAGGAGAAACCCTCCTTTCTGATGCCTCATTTGGAGAAGAGCTTTGTTTCAAATAGAAAGCATCACACAGAATAGGGTTCAATAGCATTGGAAACAACATGGGGGGGGAGTTTTCTCTGGAGTCCTGGGGGAAGGGGCTCTGGTGGGGAGGGAAGAGCCAAAATCTAGTCCAAAGCCAAGCGGAGGGAGATGAAGGGACCACAAAGCTCTGGCAATCCCCTGGCAACCTGGGAACTAGTCTTAGAGACCCACAAGATCTGGATTGGGAACCCCCCTCAAATACTTACCCTTTCCTTCACAACAACCATGTAGAGGAGGACCAACAGAGAGAACCACAGCCGCAGAAAGATTGCCCCCCTCCTGGTTCTGGGAGCATACAAAAATGGCCTTGGGCCCCCTTGAATGGCTGTAATAATAATAATAATAATAATAATAATAATAATAATAATAATTTATATTCTGCCTTTTCTCAAAAGAATCAAAGCAGATTACAGTAATAAAATAACATACAATTTTAGAAATACTATGAAAACCCACAAACCTCCAAAACTCCTACCAATTATAAAAACATTAATCAACCCCTAAAAAGCTATTAAACAGCAAGAAAATTTAAAACATCCAAAACACAATACAGTAAAAAGTTTTTTTGGGGCAAGAATTGGATCGTTTTCTTAAAGGGAGAGGGGAGGGCCGGAACGATACATCAATAACAATTTCCATAACAGTAACGATGGCAAGGGTAAGGGTCAGGGGGAGGGAGAGGCAAGTGAATAGATCCAATCTAGTCTAGAAAAAGATCCATCTTAATAGCCTTCTTAAAGGCTTCCAAGGTGTTAATAGGACGGATCTCATCTGGCAGGTCCTTCCAGAGTGAACCAACACCTTGTATCTTGCCCAGAAACTAATGGGCAGCCAGTGGAGAGATTTAAGAACCAGTGTAATGTGGGCAGTTCTAGAAGTGGCCATAACCAACCTGTCTGCCATATTCTGTACCAATTGAAGTTTCCAAACTTGGCACAAGGGTAGCCCCATGTAGAGTGTGTTACAGAAGTCAATCCAAGAGGTGACCAGCGCATGTGCTACTGTTTAAAGGTCTTCCTGCTCCCCGCCCCACGTCTCCAGATGATCTCACCTAATAGCTTCATGTAAGTGTTGAATAGCATTGGGGACAGAATAGCGCCTTGAGGGATGCTTAATTTGAGCTCCTTCTTCGACGAACAGCTGTCCTGAAGTGACAGCATCTGGAATTTGCCTGAGATGTAGGGCCAGAACCACTGGAAAGCAATGCCCCCAATTCCCAACTCTCCCAGGAGTTCCAGAAGGGTACCATGGTTAATGGTATCGAAGCCCACTGAGAGGTCCAAGAGCACCAGCAGTGTCCCACTTCCCCTTTCAAAGAGCTATCGATGCCCAGCCTGAGATCATAGACTAAGGCAACCATGCTCATCTCAACTCTGTAACTTGCCTTAAATCCGGTTTGAAATGGATCTAAAAAATCCACTTCTTCCAAGACTGCTTGGAGTTGAATGGCAACTGCCCTCTCCATTACCTTGCCTAAGAATATTAAGAGCCAAACTGGCTTGTAATTGTTTCTGTCCAGGGGTCAAGGGAAGGCTTTTTTAGAAGTGATTTAACCACCGCCTCTTTGAGGCAAGATGGAAGACAGCCTTCCCTGAAAGATGCATTAGTTATGTTTTTAGCAGCATCTTGATGGTATCTCCCCCTGGACGGCCAGCCAAGACGGGCAAGGATTGAGAGAGCAAGTCCTCTTTTTCATACTCCCAAGCAGCTTGTCCACATCCTCTGTAGTAACTGACTCAAACTGATCCAGAACAACAGTACAGTGGTACCCCGGGATACGAATGCGCCGCCTTACGAAATTTCCGGGTTACGAAAAAAATCAATTGAAAAAAACTGTTCCGGGTTACGAAGGTTATTTCGGGTTACGAAAAAACTTTTGGTGCTTTTCGGCGCTTTTTCGCACGAAATCGCGGCTTTTCCCCATTAGCGCCTATGGCTTTTCGGCTTGCGAAAGCCTTTCGGGTTACGAAAGCGGCAGCGGAACGAATTAATTTCGTAACCCGGGGTACCACTGTATAGGCAGAGGCTCTGGATACCTCTCCTGTCGCCTCTGTCGTAATGCTGTCATCCAAATCAGCTCTTCTCTGAGAGATCTTGTCTGTGAAGTAGTTATTCAAAGCACCAGAGCAGGCTTTTGTAGGTTCCAATAAAGAGTTCAGGGTGGGGGGAGGATTTGATTCAAGTCCGTTACCACCCTGAAAAGCTTTGCTGGATGAGACTTTGCAGATGTAATAGATGCAGAGCAGAAGGACTTCTTAGCTGCATCTATTGCCACTCCATAGGATTTAAGAAAAAACCTTATCAGGTATGAGTTTCTGCCAGCGGCGCTCTAGCCGTTGTCCAACCCCCTTCATTATTTTGAGAATATTATGCTATGCATGTTATAAATTGAATATAAGAATATTCTGTTTCTCTTTGCTTTCTTATATAAATCCCAGGTCAACAGAGGATGATTGAATGACTCGCTGTGTATATTAAAAACAATAGAGAGAGATCCATGCAATGAAATTGATGTGAATATCTGTATAAATAAATATATATATATATTTCTTCAGTTGTTGTTAACCTGACAAAATAGTAAGAGAAGTAAACAAATTTTCTATGTAAAATCGAATGAAAAAAATTGCAGTTGCTTTCTTTTTTTACTTAAATTGTAAAAGAATAATTCATAGCTAGACATCGTATTTCGGAGGAAGGTTTCAAGGCGAAGGACATTCAAATGGGCTCAGATTCAGAAGACAGAAAGGAAGACTTCAGAGGGTCCCAAATGACCAGTCAAGACTCAGATTTGTTTTTACAAGCAATTTTTATTTGGATTATGTATTGGTCGTGTTTTATGTATTTGGAAACTTAAATAAAGATGAATTAAAAAAATACATATAACTTATAACAAACAAATGAACAACATTTAAATTACCATACATACGTAGGAATGCCATATATACATATAATTCTAAATGCAAAATACATTGGAATAAACTTCCAAACCTAAAGGGACAGCTGGCTCCTTTCTTTCAATAATCCTCTTTTATCTCTGGCTAATTAGTCTTTACATCTTTTCTTGTTCTCAAGTCAATTTAGACTCATGGCGACTCTATGGATGAGAGTCCATAATTCTCTATTTGTCTTCATACTTAACCTATACCAGTTTTATTTTGAACTGGAATTATTCCCTCCCCTTTTCAGTGTAAATCCTTTGTACATATTCCCCCAGATATTACCATTTCTTCCCACAAAACATAGTAATGTTCATTACAAATTTGACGTTTATATAATCTTTATTATTTTCTGAGTCATAACAATAGAAAACAAACGATACAAATCCAGTATCCATAACATCACTGTCACAAATCTTTCCGTTTCCTTGGACCCACTTTCTGCTTTCTGTCTTCTTGGCCTTTCAAAGAGCTCACTTTCATCATATTATAACCAAACCCTGCTTTTAAACACAAATTTTATGCACAACTCTAAAACGTATGAACACAATATATCTCAATTGCTTATTGATAATATCAGTTTCCATTTATGTTCTCATCTATTGTCAAAATAACGTATGCATAACTTCGCAGTATTCGATTCCTTCTTTATCATGCTTTACTTTAAGCAGGAGACTCAAACTTTCTTCTACTGACCTATAATTAATCAGAAAATAAAAATACACATTTAAACCGATTTTTGAAGAACAGACTTTGTAGATTCAATTCCAGTTAATTCAGACCTCAATGAGCTTCAGATTTCAGTTCCATCCTTTTCCCATTCCTCTTCTCTTTTTCCATATCCTAATTCTGAGCCCTACAAGAGAGTTTGTCCCGTTCCCTGTAATCATTAACTCTCTGCATCCAATTTTCCCATCTTGGAGTCTCATCTGACTTCCATAACTTTGCTATTTCAATTCTAGCGGCTGTTACAAGATATAATATAATCCTCCAATATTGTCTTTCGTCCTTTTGAATCCAGTCTTTAAGACCTTTTTTGAGTCTATGGGCCAAAATCATAGAAAATAATTTATAATTTATATTTAATAATGAAATTAGCCTATAGCTCTTTACCTCAGTTGCATCTCTATCTTCTTTTAACAGCAAAGTTATATTAGCTTGTTTCCATGTTTCAGGATAATGGTTTTCTTTGATGGCATTTACAGGAAGAAATACCTTTAAACCCTTTGATCTTTTTGCTCAATTTGACATGTAAACTGAAAAAAGAAGTAGCTAAAAGATTTCCCAGACTAATTTTGTAGATGGTCACTCACAGTATTGGAAAAACATCCAAATTCCTAAAATAGAGGAATGGATAATTAAACTAAGAGAAGCAAAGGGAATGGACATTTTAACTGCAATCATGAGGGATAAACCAGTTGAGAAAACTAAAGAGGACTGGTCATGCTTTGATTTATTTTGTAATACTAATTATTAATTTACGATCCCAGATTTCATATGGAAAGTCTACATGAACATTAGAGGTTTAACACGTATTGATACCTTGAAGGAATTTAAGTAAATTAAATAAAAGGGTCATCTTAGCTTAACTTGGAAGTAAATGAATAGTACATTTCTGACAGTTTTGTATATCAGGATGTTATTTATTGCATGTTGTATGTGTATGTTGTAGGTATTTGTACTTTTTTGTTGTTGTAGCTGTATTTGTTATGCAAATGTCTTGGTATGGTTTTTTTTTCCATTTTTGTTTGTAAAGGATTGTTTATAAATAAATTACAAAAGAAAAAAGCGGTTTACAACCGGATTATTTATGTAGTGCAGATACAGCCTCAGTCGGTTATAAAGGATAGAAGAACCCAATTCATACTTTTATCCTGTTAAGAATAGTTTTGCTTTTCTTTCAATAAAAGCAGTTTGCTTTTCTGTCTAATCCTTATTTTTGTTGTTCTTGTTTGTTTGTATGTTTGTTTGTTTCATTCTTGGTAATATAAGATGGTCCGGTCTGTCTCCTTCCTTCTTCCCTGAAAATCTATTAATTAGGAAACTGGGGAGACTTTTAAAACCTCCCAAAGGAGCCACTTTTTGCCTTTTTTGGGGGGACTAGCCTCCTCTTAGAAGCCAAAGACTGATATTTGTGAAGAATAAGAATAAGGCTTGTATTAAAACTGTCCTCCCCATTTCTGATCCCTTTTAAAACCCTTGTTCCCCAGAAAGAGCAGAGCTGTGTAATAAGAAAACCCTCTCAGAAAAGACACACAAAAGTCACACAAAGAGACACACTTCCTCCCTTTTGGCCCAAGGAGCCTGGCCTCCTTCTGACTCTGGAGCCTCAGGAGATAAAGAGAAGCCTCTGTTCAACTGAAGCCTCAGAGAAGGTTCTGGAACATTATTCCCCACAATCACAAATAGCACACAAAACGGCCTCCAGAACACAAAATGGCTGCCTCTTCCTCAGCGCTTGGCAGTTGGCAGTTTGAGGCCTTCAGGGAACCCAAAATGGGGGATGAAAGGGCTCCAAAGTCAGAAGCATTTCCAAACCTTAACAACACCTAAAATCTTTCCTGATGCTATAATATAGAGACTCACTGAGATACTCTTTATAAATAGGTCTTTCCATGTCTTTATAAATAAATAAAATTTAATAATACCAATGCTACTACTAATAATAGTAATATTAAGTTACAAGCAGGAGATTTCTCCCTGTGGCTTCTCCCCCAGAGGCCTCTGCGTATGCTCAGGAGCCCCTTCTTCTTCTCCTTCTTCTTCCTCTACAGAATTCTCCAGAGGTCTCTCTGCTCCTCCTCCTCCTCCTCCTTAGGCTCTTCCTCTAAGCCTTCCTCCTCCTCCTCCTCCTCAGGTCCTTCTTCTAAGCCTTC
>JACSCI010000384.1:7737-24928 GCA_016801065.1 Sceloporus tristichus | reverse complement strand
GGATCACCTTCTCCCATATCATCTCCCTCACACATTGAGGACCTCTAGTAAAACCTTGCAGTTACCCAGAGGACCTTTTCTTCTGCCGCTCCCAAGTTATGGAATAGCCTCCTGGAAGAGATCCGATGTATGACCAGTTTTTAAAGCTTTAAAAAGGCCATCAAGACATATTTATTCTGGCAGACCTTTCCAGATTAACATTCCAGCAATCTCCTATTCATTTAATAAACATTTCAACAACTGCTCTAACTGTCTCACCCCTATTATTATTAATAATTGCTTTAATAATTGTTTAAGAATGTAATTGTATTTTATTGTGGATGGGAGGAATTGGGAGGGTTTGCAACACAACAATGACAAGTTGTTATTTACCAATATTTTACTGTCAACTGCTTCAATCTGTTTTTAGAAGCGGGATATAAATAAATAAAATTATTATTATTGTTATTATTATTTAATAATAAGCAAGGCAATAGGATCCAATTATAATCATGATCAATGGCCGAATAGGAACTGCCTAAGTCTTCTGATCGCTTGGAAATGGATAACTGCAGTTTAAAAGAAAGCTCTCAAAGAAAGAAATGTTGGTTCTCTGAGGTGGATCCATCACAAGAAGATACAAGGAACACAACAAGGTAAAAAACAACAACATTATTATTATCTCAAGAGGAGACTCAAATATTTTACTTTTGTTTTTGTGTGGGACAGAAAATCCCGGAGGAAGGCTGTCTGCCATTAAAAAGGCAAAGGAGGCAGCTAGAGGCTCTTAAAAAAGACTTTGAGATCAGGAACTCAGCCTTGTCACTGCCTTAAATTGGGGTGGAATTAATCCACAAATTATAAATGGACAGTAGCTTAATAATACCCTACAAGAATATGGTCTATACTCAGGCTTTAAAATACACAAGGAAAAAACGGTAATGATAACCAAAAACATACTAAAGGATGAAGAAAAAATATTACAAGAAAAATCAGGATATAGAGTGGAAAAAAGTGCCAAATATCTAGGAATCAATATAACTGCAAGAAACATTGATCTATTCCATAACAACTATATTGCAACATTTAAAGAAATAAAGAGAGATCTGGAGGAATGGACAAAGCTGCATTTATCTTTCTTTGGAAAAGTGGCATTAATAAAAATGAATATCTTGCCCAGATTCAATTTTTTATTTCAAAATTTACCTGTGATATCCCAGATATCACAAACAGAAACGTGGCAGAAAGAGATACCCAAATTTCTATGTTGTGGGCACAAATCAAGAATCAAATGGCTGCACGCTCCCTAATCTAAAACTGTATTATCTAGCAGCTTGCCTATGCTGGTTAGAAGTTCAGATCAGACTAAATAATGAAAGACTCTTGATGCAATTAAAGTTTGGATACCATGCCTTTTTATGGTACAATAAACTGCCAACCAACAAAAACTTTACGCATCATTTTGTAAGAAACTCTTTACTAAAGGCATGGACTAAAATAAAAGATATGTTCTATTATAAAATACCATTATAGGTTTCGCCACAAGAGGCTCTTTTCCAAAGAACTAAGTCATATAACACGACCAGATGGATAACGTACAGAGATATTTTGAATTAAGAAGGAGAGATAAAACCACTAGAACAACTGAAAGATGAAAACATTCTGAAGGATTGGTATCTCTATAGACAACGTTCAGAATTAATAGACAAAATATGGAACTTGATGAAATCATATTTGATGGAAAAGCAAAACATATTTCAAAATATTATGAACTATTGATAAACAGGGATTTGGAACAGGACACGATCAAAGATACTATGTTGAAATGGGCCTCTGAGATAGGAAGAACTATAGAATTAGAAAAATGGGAAAAGACTTTGAAAGACAGCTATAAGTTTACATTATGCCAAAACTACAGACAGAATTTTTTAAAATGTTCCATCATTGGCATATGTCTCCTAATAAATTAAATTCAATATACAAAGTAGGGAAGGCTTCATGTTGGAAATGCCAAAAAACCGATGCAAGCTATTTCCACATATGGTGAAAATGTAAGGAAGCAGAGAAATATTGGCAACGGATACATATTGCGATGACAGAGATCTTTAAGATTTTGATCCCTTGGGACCCGCTTTTTTCGTATTAAATATGACCTCTGTACTGAACACAAAAGTAGATCAAGAAAGGAAACACTTAGTGCTATATTATATATGGTAACAACTGCAAGAAGTGTACTGTATATGCAAAACAGTGGAAAAATCGGATAATACCAACAGAGGAGGAATGTTCTTTTTGGACGCAGAGAACACTCCAGGGTCCTCTTTCCTTCCCTGGCAATAGAAATAGGAAGACACATATTCAGCCATTAGGAATGGCTTCCGTTCATGATGGCTCTAAACCAGGTGTCTCACTGCATCAAAATGGAGGACCAGCCCTGTCTCAAAGGCATGGATTCAATGCTCTTTTAGGAACAGAAGAATTCCTCCTGAGGACACTCTGAGGGCTGCCATTGGCTGAAGTCCCTGTCCCTCCCACCATCCCTGGCCCTGATTGGCTGGAAGCCCAGTCCCTCCCACATCCCACACAGATTGACATCACTGCTACAGATGGCTCACTTGACCAATCAGAGAGCAAGATGAAGGTTCTTCTGGAATCTTCCGTGAGAAGTAATTATAAGGCCTGAGAGACCAAGAGACAGTTGGGGGAATTGTGTCGGTTGGAGATCGAGAGAGAGAGTTAAAGAGCGGATCTTGGAAGTTAGTCTCAGAATTGGACCTTTAGGTCTATTTATTATTTTAATAGCTTTTATGAATTGAATATTATATACTTACAAATATTGTAACTGCAAGATTCTTAATATCTTGTGTGACTTATATTTTAGTTATATTTTCTTATTAATAGTAAATATCTCCTTGGAGTATCTACTACTCGACGCTCCTTTTACATGTGTCTTGGCTCAGTTGATGCTTGGGAAGATCAGTAAAGAAGTAGAAATAAGGTTCCTTAACTGGTCCCAGTGTAGGTTAAGGGAAACCCTTTTATGATTCACTGGATGGAGGCAGCGTGATTTAAGGAAGTTAAGGGTCTCCTGGGCTAAGAGCCATAATGTCTAAATGTCTAATTAACAACTTATAAGACACTCTGATAACCTTTTGGCTGAAGAGAGGGGAATAAAAATATTATTATTATTATTATTATTATTATTATTATTATTATTATTATTATTATTACAGGGCCGCAGTTTGGCTGCTTGGACCACCGGAGATCATCACAGTGAGTCAGTTGGAAAAGCCCATCTCACTCCAGAAAATAAAGGTACTTGAGGAGTTTGCATTCTACGTCTTTCTGTAATAATAGCTACAAAACTGATAATAGCATTTGGGACATTTAGTCTTTTAAAAGCAAATATGGCAGATTTAAATGCTGCTTTAAAACCTCTTTCCATCTGCCAGCTTTGCGCTGGTTTTGGGGGAAATGAGAAAGTGTTGGGAGGGAGGGACTGCCAACAGAATCAGGAGATGCATTGCAGGCTATGGACAGTTTGTGGCCAAGTAAGGTCCAAAATACATTGCAGCAATAGTCCAGTTTGAGAGTGCTTTAACTGCCCTGGCCCAGTGCTAAGGAGTCCTGGGAAATGGGGTTTATTGTGGCACCAAAGCTCTCTGACAGAAGGCTCAATTCTCACAAAACTACATTTCCCAGAATTCCCTAGCACTGAGCCAGGGCAGTTTAAGCAGTCTCAGATTGGATTATTGCTGCAGTGTGTTTGGGACTTAGGTGACCCTTGGAAAGTCACATTCTCTCAGCCTCAGAGGATGGCAATGGCAACCCCTCTCTGAAGAAACCTGCCAAGAAAACCCTATGGTAAGATTGCCTTAGGGTTGCCATAAGTTGGAACTGAATTGATGACACACATGAAGAACAGAAAAAAGTCTGCAATTATTTCTCAGGTTGTACATGGGAATGGGAGGCAGTGTGGTGCAGTGGTTTGAGTGTTGAGTTACAACTCTGGAGGCCAGGGTCCAATGCCCACTCCTCCATGAAACCAGCTAGGTCCCTTGGACAAGAATTCACACTCTCTCAGCCTCAGGGAAGGCAATGGCAAACCTCCTCTGAACAACTCTTGCCAAGGAAACCCCAGGAGAGGCTCCCCAGAAGTCAACAATGACTTGGAGCCACTCCACAAAATACGACAAAGACTCAAGAAAGAGACAGTGTGGTTCAGTGGCTGGAGCATTGGACTATGACCCAGGAGCCCAGGGTTCTAATGCCCTTTTGGCCATGGAAACCCACTGAGTGCTTAGGCAAGTCACACTCTCTAAGCCTCAGAGGAAGGCAGTTGCAAGACCAATTGCCAAGAAAAGCCTGCAAGGGCTTTTTTTAGGGTTGCCATAAGTCAGAAACAACTTGAAAGCACACCATGACAAATGAGAAGTAACACCACTGACACAAGGCAGCTAGGGAGAAAGAAAGAAAGAAAGAAAGAAGACGTGGGAGTTGTAGTCCTTCTTTCAGAGGGACTGAAGGGTCCTTACTGCAGGGCAGGACCCATCCACTTTCTGGCCCTGTGGATTCTGGGAAATCAAGTCCAGGAAATACACTGTAAATCCCATTGGCAAGAGAAAAGGCTACTACTGCCTTTCAGACCCAGTTTGCCCCAATTCCTTTATGAGGCCAGAAACCTCTTTGTTAGGAAGTGAACCCCGAATATCTCAAGAAGGCTCTCTATCTCCCAAGGCCCCCTTCCTCCAGGGCCTCCTTCCACTCTTCCCTCAGTCCCTCTCTCTCCCCTGAAGGCCGCCAACTGCCAAGCGCTGAGACAGAGACAGCCATTTTGTGTTCTGGCAGAGCTTTTGTGTTCTGGTGGCCATTTTGTGCTGCTTGTGACTGTGGGGAATAATGTTCCAGAACCTTCTCTGAGGCCTCAGTTGAACAGAGGCTTCTCTTTCTCTCCTGAGGCTTCAGAGCGAGAAGGACTCCAGGCTCCAAGGGCCAAAAGGAAAGAAGTGTGTCCCTTTGTGCCTCTGACTCCATTTTGGGGCAAAGGAAGGAAGGAGGGAAGGGGCCTGTGGGGTCTGAGGAAGGGGAGGCAGGGACTCAGGGCCAGTGGGGAGACTGGACTTTGTGGGCTGGGAGAGAGAGGTGGAAAAGAGACCCTCCCTTTGGGCCCTAGCTGGGGAGGGTCCCACCTGTCCTTGCCTCCCCCTTTGGACTGACCCCCTCAGCCCCCTGGACTCAGTCCTGCCACTCATTCCTAGGGCTGGGACTCAGAGGAGTTTCCTAGGCATTGTCACCTTCTGCCCTCCATGGCCATTGGCACTGACCTTTTCCCATTGCCTTCCCTCCCTCAGCCCTGTGGACCTCCTCCTCCTTCTCACTCAGAGCAACCCTTCCCTACAACTGAGGAGACAGCCTCTGACCCAAGGAGGCTCCGGCCATAAAGGACTGCAGGAGAGCCCTTTCTGGGGCTGCTAACATCTGTGTCTTTGTACTGAAGGTAGGCCTTTATTCCTGGAGCTGGAAGAGGACCTTTGTTTAAATGTTTCAGTCCAGGATTGTATGGAAGGGTTGCAGCTGAGAGAGTGAGCCCATGCTTTGCAGGAATAAAGCCCCAAATTCAGTCTCTAGTAGAACTGTCTTCCCAGAAGGTGGAAATGAGATTTCCAGACCCAGGCACACAGTGCGCCAGTGAGTCCTTTGTGTGGGGACTGTGTGTATGTGGTGTTTGCTAGAGTTTTATGAGGTATTCGTTTCACTGCGTTTATAAAATGAGTTTACATACATCTTCACTTCCCCCAAATGAGCATAATCCACGGTTCAATGTTCAGTCATAAACCTATACATTTATAGATTTTTGATATTTCAAGTGCAACACATTCAGCAGTGTTCATCTTTTTAAAAAATATACAAGGAAAAGTGAAGAAATTGTCATTTTGACAGTAGATCCATTCAGAAACAATGCACACAAATGTACATGCCTCAATTTCTATGTGGCTTTAGCAAGCACAGGGAGGAGGTGCATACTTCATGCTCCTGTTAAGATTGACATAAAAACACAGCAGTTAAGCTTAGAGAAATAGTATCATCTACAAAAATGAAATAATTATTTTGACCAGTGTCTAAATGGGGAGGGGGCCATGATGAGGGGAGGCCATAGATCAGATCTCTAAGGTAATGTAGCTCTTATGCAGCCCAGGAGCTACAGCTTCTCCACCTGGAACATAAAGCAGGTCCTCCCTCTCCTCTTTGTGAAAGAGAAGTCATGATGATACAGTGACTTTGAGTGCTGCAGGGTTTCTAGCCAAACGAAGCCTAACCCTTGTCTCTTTTCTCAGGAACTTCATCTTGGACACCTTGTACATGGTTTTGGAGTGTCTTTTGTTGGACGTGACCAAAGTGCAGGGCCACCAGGATCCCCCTTCCCACATGATGGCCAACACAAAGGCCAAGCAGAGGGAGCTGGGCTCCAACAGAAAGAGGCTTCAGAGGTACAACAACTCTTTGGTAAGTTGCCATCCTGACTGTTAGTTTCATCTGTGTCTGGGCCGGTTCATGAAAGCAAGCAGAGAACATACTGTCGCAGTTTGGCAGAGAGAGTCCTGGTTAATCCTCTATTACCTCATTTTTTGAGGGGGCTTTGAAAATGTCCTATTTCACTCCTCCTCCTCCCACTTTCCCCCTTCTCCTCAGGTCAGTTCAGTTGCTGCAAAATGTGTTCCAAGTTCAAAAGAGTGTGCGTCCCATCAACTCAAAAGAGGGGAGGAGGGAAGAGGGCAGGATCTTTCTCTTGCCAGGAGTCAGAGCAAAAACAAACTTCTGTACCCTTCCTCGCTTGTGTGATCATTATAATTAACAACTTTGGACATCTGGACCGCCTTTTGATGTTGCTTAGCCACATGTGTCTTGCTTTCCCAGTCTGTGAAATGCTGGGGGATATGGCAGAATATCTCTGAACCTAAATTGAGGGTGGGCCCAGTGGCCCTGAAGCCCAGAGGACTCCCCAGAACTGTTTTTTAAAAATGAAATTTGCCTCTGAAATTAGGTGAGATATGGCTAAATGCTTCATTGGTGACTAAATGTACTATACATGTTGACATAGTCAGTATCTTAATCAATCAATAATATTCCAGAAATGGCCTAATTTATATTGTTTATCATATTTTATATTATATTGAAAGGATGCAAGACAAACTGGATCTCAAAGGCTGTAGCCTTTTCTTGCTTGCAAAATTTAAAGTTTATTTCCTGGACTGATTTCTGCAGTGTTGAAATAATATTTGCAATGCACCATGTGCTTTCCTCCCCTTTTATTAGTTATTTTCTGGATGAGGGCTATTTTCTATTCCAGGTGACCTTTGCAGATGTGGCGATATATTTCACTGAGGAGGAATGGAAACTGTTGACGAAGAAGCAGAAACTGATGTACAGTTCTGTTATGATGGAGAATTATGAAAATGTGGCCTCTGTGGGTAAGGAACCTGAATCCATTGCCCTTCCTGTTAAGACTGAGGGCCCTTTCATAATTCACTGTCAGAGCGCTATGATTCCACTTTAGAATGATAGAATCAAAGAGTTGAAACAGATCACAAGGACCATCCGGTTCAATCTTCTGCCATGCAGGAATAGACATTCAAAGCACCCCCGAGAGATGGCTATCCAGCCTCTGTTTAAAGACCTCCAAAGAAAGAGACTCCACCAAACTCTGAAGGAGTATATTCCACTGTTGAAGAGCTCTTAATGTCAGGAAGTTCCTTCTAAAGTTTAAGTGGAATCTCTTGTCCCTGTGGCTTGCATCCATTGTTCCATGTCCTTTTCTCTGGAGTAGTAGAAAGCAAGCCTGTTCCATCCTGAATATGACATCTCTTCAAATATTTGAACAGGGCTGTCATATCCACTCTTAACCTTCTCTTCTCCAAGCTAAACATACCCATCTTCCTAAGTAATTCCTCAGAGAGCATGGTTTCCAGACCATTCACCATTTTTGTTTCCTTCCTCTGGACATGCTCCAGCTTCTCAACATCTGTTTGAATTGTGGTGCCCAGAACTGGACACAGGATTATTGCAAGTGAGCCTTGACCAAAACAAAATAGAGTGGCACTATTACTTCCCTTGATCTTGACACTATACTCCTATTAATACAGCCTAGGATCACATTGGCCTTTTTAGCTGCTGCATCACACTGTTGACACATGTTCAACTTGTGCTCTACTACCATTCCTAGTTCCCTTTCACACGTAATTTAATTGTCATAACAACTTCCTGCAGAATCGTGAAATTTCTAGTTTTAGTGAGGCACTATTGTTCTCCTCTTTGTAAGGTTTCTAAATATCAAATCCTAAACTGCCAATTCTGGAATTTTGTGGGACGCAAGTGCTATGCTTTTAGGGGATTTTGGTACTTAGCTCAATAGAGCGAAATAGTTTTACTGGGGCAATAGTGACCTCTGGACTCAGCAAATCTATAGCAGTTCCTGAATCAAACAGATCTTCAGAGGCATTTGAAATAGGTTTTTGTGTTTTATTTAGGGGTAAAGCAAAACACACAGACACATACATATAAGTTCATGCACACACGTAAGAACTAGGTAACAAAGGTGGAGTGGTGAATAGATGTAAGGCTTTGATAATGGTGATACGTTATCTATCCAGATCTTTATTCCAATTGTTGAGGTTTGAAATAAGGAGAGGTCAGTAGTTCCTGCGACAATTGGGGTTGGTGAGTGCATTGAGGTGTTCAGCCATGAAAACAAACAGAGCGTCTATCTGTAACTGGACTGACACCGAAGAACAGCAAGTCGGGGCTGATATTTATACTGAAATTGGTGCTTGGGAGCAGAAACTGTGGGTTCAGAAAGGTTTATATCGCTTTAGAATATTTCCTTTGTGGGGGAAGAATGGTGTGAAATGAATTGAATGCAAAGGGTGTTTGATGCAAATACATCAGACAAAAGGGATTAGCTCACCGCCTCTCAGATTCTAGTTGGCTCTGAATTTTGATCACGTTCACAAGCCAATGTACACTACAATCTGAGGGTGATGCTCCCAGATACAGCTCAAAAATATCATAGCAGAGTACGGAAGCAAATATCCAGATATAGGCATTGGCAATGCACTGACCACTTTTCACACCTAAAAATAAGTCACAAACACAGTCGATTTCATCGAAATCCTTGGAGATTCTCTATCTTGAGTTGCAAAATAATACAAATATTTGAAAGCTCTACTCTGACTTCCATCAACTTCACCATCTCTTGCTCACACAACTCAGATCCAATCCACTCCAATCCTCATGTGAGCTGCATACTGTATTGGTTGTAAGTCCTCTCCTGGTGCCAAACAGCATGAAGCATCCTCTGCAGTTAGCTTGCATCATGCCTTGGGCTCTGACTCAGGACTCTATGGCACTCTCACAGGATATGATGCCACCTGTCAATCAAAGTATTTTTGCACATGTTTAATTGAATAATTTATTTTCAACAGTCCTTTGACTATCTTCTTCCACTGATTCCCTCAAGGCAGTCTCCATACGGTCTCTTCTTTGCTAGCTCCTATGAGTAAGAATGCAACCGTTCAATGGATTTAGGGGGGATAAGCAGCAGGGTCATGATTGGGTTACTCACAGCAACTTTATTAATTTAATCTCTAAGAAGGAGGGGTTAATGAGGGCTAAATCATGTGGTAACACCCTCCTCTGTTAAGTCTGATTTTCAGTCTCATCTGTAATTGTCCTTCTTTACAGAAAAACATTTGAGCCATGAGAGAGTCCACACAGGAGAGAAGCCATACAAATGCCAACATTGTGGGAAATGTTTTTCTTGGAGGTCAGTCCTAGTGAAACATCAGAGAGTCCACACTGGAGAGAAGCCATACAAATGCCAGCATTGTGGGAAAGGTTTTTCTTTGAAGGGACACTTAGTGACACATCAGAGAGTCCACACTGGAGAGAAGCCATTTAAGTGCCAGCATTGTGGGAAATGTTTCTCTCAGAAGTCAGACCTAGTGAAACATCAGAGAGTCCACACAGGAGAGAAGCCATACAAATGCCAGCATTGTGGGAAATGTTTCTCTCAGAAGTCAAGCCTAGTGACACATCAGAGAGACCACACAGGAGAGAAGCCATACAAATGCCAGCATTGTGGGAAAGGTTTTTCTTCAAAGTCAAGCCTAGTGAAACATCAGAGAGTCCACACAGGAGAGAAGCCATACAAATGCCAGCATTGTGGGAAAGGTTTTTCTTCAAAGTCAAGCCTAGTGACACATCAGAGAGTCCACACAGGAGAGAAGCCACACAAATGCCAGCATTGTGGGAAAGGTTTTTCTTGGAAGCTAAGCCTAGTGACACATCAAAGAGTCCACACAGGAGAGAAGCCATACAAATGCCAGCTTTGTGGGAAATGTTTCTCTCAGAAGTCAGACCTAGTGAAACATCAAAGAGTCCACACTGGAGAGAAGCCATACAAATGCCAGCATTGTGGGAAAGGTTTTTCTTGGAGGTCAGTCCTAGTGAAACATCAGAGAGTCCACAGAGGAGAGAAGCCACACAGATCCTAACATATTTGTCAATAACGAATACAAAAAATACAGAATACAGAAAAGGCCCTTGTGATCTTATTTGTAAAATTTGTCTGTCAATATGTCTCTATGTTTTCAAGTTGGATTTTGTTAAGTTTAGGTTTTAATTGCCAATAGTATAGATAATTGCTTTGGGTTGTCGATTTGGCTGGGGATTGTGGGTTGTGGTATAGGTTAGGTAGATGGGAGGTTGGGATTTGTTGCAGCTGGTTAGAATAGTTATGGGAATTATAGCTTTTGCAATGTTTGGGATTTTGTCTTAAGAAAGTTGGAGGCAGGTATTAACAGAAAGGGCTAGTTTCTGGGAATGGCAAAAGGGGGCCTTGTTACCTGTGGGGCAGAGACTGTGGGAATTGGAGGTGGGGGCTAGGTTTGGAAGAGGGTCATGTTTTAGGTTTTAGGGGTTTTAATGTATTGTTTGGATTGGAGTGGTCAGTTCTGGCTTAAACACTGAATTTCTATGTGTTCTCAATAAAGTTCTTTACTGTTTCAACACCCTGGACTTTGATGCACAGAATTTCTGAATTTGCCCAAAAATGACCCTTTCTTCTCTCCTCAGTTCTCATCTCCATTCCCAGCCATAAGAACAGCACAGACACACAGACACAAACATACAGGATACACAGAGAGAGCTATATTTCCAAAGCAGAGCCTTCCTTTCCTGCCTTTCCCTCCTGAGTCCAGCACTGCACCTTGGCCTCCATTGCGGTCTCCTCAAAGGAATAAAGGAGGGAAGGAAGGGGAGGCCACTGAACCCCGGTGCATACCTTCCTTTCCCACAAAGGCCACCAGCGGAATAAGCAGCAGCATCTAGGACCTGGCAATCCCTGCACATGCTGAGGAGGGGCCTTTGGGGCTCTATGCGCCTGCACAGTCTCAGCCCCAGAAGCCATTTCTGCCCTCACAGTCTCTTCTTAGGGAGGGAGGGAAGTGGGGAGAGGCATGGCTGGAGGGGAGAAGCCCTTCTTCTCCCCACAAAGAAAGGCAGGGGTCCTGCAAGGCCACCTCTCCCTCTTTCCTTCCCTGCCCCCTCCTTGGGGGATTCATTGGGTCCCAGGTACTAGGGGAGTTATTATGAGAAATGAAAGCCGGTGGGACCCTTGGAGAGAGGCATGGCCATGGAGGGGAGGGGGATCCAAAGGTAAAAGGGTCTTTGAGGAGCCCCCTCCCTCGTGGAAAGTGGGGCCAAGTAGAGACCCTCTCTTCTGATGCCTCATTTGGGGAAGAGTTTTGTGCCAAATAGAAAGCATTGCAAAATATAGGATTCAATGGCATTTTTCTTGGGGGGGGGGTTCTCTGGAGTCCTGGGGGAGAGGGCTCTGGGGGGGAGAGAAGACCCAAAGCCAAGAGGAGGGAGACGGAGGGACCTCAAAACTCTGGCAATCCCCTGTTAACCTGGGAACTGGGCTTAGAGACCCACAGGATCCAGATTGGGCCACATACTTACATTTTCCTTCACAACAACCCTTCAGAGGAGGACCAACAGAGAGACCCACAGCCCCAGAAACACCCCCCCCCCAGTTCTGGGAGCATACTGAAAGGGCTTTTGACCCCCCTGAAGAGATGTTGTTGTTGTTGTTGTTGTTATTATTATTATTTATATTCCACCTTTTCTCAATGGAATCAAATTGGATTACAGTAATAAAATAACATACAATTTAAGAAATACAATTAAAGTTCCAAACCCCCAACCCTTCTCCCAATTATAAAAACATTCATCAACCCTTAAAAAAAAAGCTATTAAACAGCAAGAAAATTAAAAACTTTCATAACACATTACAGTAAAAAAAGCTTTTCGGGCAAGAAATGGGTCGTTTTCTGAAGGAGAGGTGGGAGGGCAGGAACAATATACATCAATAGCAATTTCCATAACAGTAAAGATGGCAAGGGTAAGGGTCAGGGGGAGGGGGAGATAAGTCAATGGATCTCATCTAGTCTGGAAAGAGGTCTGTCTTAATAGCCTTCCTAAAGGCTTCCAAGGTGTTAATAGGACGGATCTGATCCGGAGGTTGTTCCAGAGTGAACCAACACCTTGTATCTTGCCCAGAAACTAATGGGCAGCCAGTGGAGGGATTTAAAAACTGGTGTAATGTGGGCAGTTCTAGAAGTGCCCGTAACCAACCTAGCTGCCATATTCTGTACCAATTGAAGTTTCTGAACTTGGCACAAGGATAGCTCCATGTAGAGTGTGTTACAGAAGTCGAGCCGAGAGGTGACCAGCACATGTACTACTGTTTCAAGGTCTCCCTGCTCCCTGCCCCATGTCTCCGAATGATCTCACCCAGCAGCTTCATGTAAATGTTGAATAGCATTGGGGACAGAATCACGCTTTGAGGGATACCTGACTTGAGCTCCCTCTTGGACGAACAACTGTCCCCAAATGACAGGAATCTGCCTGAGATGTAGGACCTGAACCCCTGGAAAGCAGTGCCCCAGTTCCCAACTCTCCCATATGTTCCAAAAGGATACTGTGGTCAATGGTATTGAAGGCCGCTGAGAGGACTTCAATAGCACCAGCATGGTCACACTTCCCCTTTTCAAAGAGCTGTCGATGCTCAAATGGAGATCACCAACTAAGGTGACCATGGCTGTCTCAACTTTGTAACCTGTCCTAAATCCAGTTTGAAATGGATGTAGAAAAATCCATTTCTTCCAAGACTGCTTGGAGTTGAATGGCGACTGCCCTCTCCATTACCTTGCCTAAGAATATTAAGATCGAAACTGGCCTGTAATTGTTTCTGTCCAGAGGGTCAAGGGGAACGCTTTTTGTAGAAGTGGTTTAACCACCGCCTCTTTGAAGCAAGATGGAAGACAGCCTTCCCTGAAAGATACATTAGTTCTGTTTTTAGCAGCATCTTGATGGTATTTCCCCACTGGACGGCCAGCCAAGACGGGAAAGGATCAAGAGAGCAAGTCGTCTTTTTCATTCTCCCAAGGAGCTTGTCTACATCCTCTGTACTAACTGACTCAAATTCATCCAGAAGAAGAGTATAGGCAAAGGCTCTGGATACCTCTCCTGTCGCCTCCGTCATAAGGCCGGCATCCAAATCGTCTCTCATCTGAGAGATTTTGTCTGTGAGGTAGTTATTAAAAGCATCAGAGCAGGCTTTTGTAGGTTCTAATAAAGAGTTCAGGGTTCTGGAAGCTATATATTAAATAGGACAGTGTTGAAAAATATGTAGTTTGGCAAATGGGTGATATAACCCAAGAAAAAGGTTTAGTTCACAGAGACTGGAAGAATCTTAAAGTAAAAGTTGAAAGAATAGATGTGTATATGCAGAACATGTTCCCATCTATAAACTTCGCTGTCAAACATACTGGTGACGACCAGATGACAGACAAGCGTTGGTGGGACCCCAAAAGCCATCAACCAACTGGAAAAGGAGATTCAACAGAGGGAAAAAGACTAAAGATTGTGATGAACTATCTAGAGAACGGGATGATTTTGATAAGGGACGCTTTACGGTCTCCAGAAGAAGATGTAAAGATTGCTCAACGCACTCAAGGAATGTGGTCCAGTGAAACAGGAGGAAGCAAAGACTTTTTACTAGATGAGGTGTTAAGTCCACAGCCGGTAAAAAGATAGACTAGAAAACCAATATATTGTAGTTTGCCATTAGTATAATGGAAGATGAAATGTTTTCAAAACCATACTGGGAACGGGGCAAAGTGATTGGAGATGATGCTCCATCAATAAGAGAAAAGGGTTAAAAGATTAAATATGTTTGATAAAAACATTTAAATGGAACATATAAAGATCTAAAGTTGGGGGAAAGGGTTATTTAAGTGTTATTAAAATATTAAAACCCAACAAGTGATAAGGGATATGGTTATAATATGCTAAACTTATAAGAAAATGATGGTAAGTTGTTATAACAGGTAGAACTGATATTAGACATATGTTTAAAAGGGGAACATACAGGAAAATACCAAAGATATTTAAGTTGGAAATGGTTATTGATAAAACAAGTATATGAAGTATATCACATGTGTCACCTGATGTGTGTATAATGTTATATATAATGGGTAAGTATAATTGATAACTGGGAGTTCCTTGGACCATAGAACCATTTGGTTCTGTGTCTCAATGAACCTATTAAAGGGGGGAGGCGTGTGACGGACTGACTTTCAAACCAGCCAATCAGAAGCCAGAGACTCTAAGCCAATCAGGTGCTGGCTGAGGAGTTTGAAGCTTCCGCTTGGCAGTTGGGTGGAGTCAGTTAGGGTTTGCAATCCTGAGGGATGAAGCGGGAGTTCAGTGGGAGATAGTGATAGAGAGGATGGGAACAGTAGAGTCCAAGAGAGGACTGGGTTCCCATAGTTCCTGAGGAATGGTTACTTAAGGAACTGCTTTGTCCAGAGAGGGACAGGATTAGTTCTGGAGAGTCTGGAGAAGAGAGACTCAGTGGAACCAGACTCAGGAAGAGGGCTTTGGCTTACATCAGTTCTTGAGTGATAGTATAGCCTGCGTGGCGGAGTTGTTATTATTATTATTATTATAGAGTTAAAACCAGACCTGTATATATGTAACGAAAGAAGACAGAGTAACAACTCCATCTCAAAGATACCTTTGCCTATTCTGTTTTAAAAATAAACTTATATTCTTGTTTAACCAGCCGCTTGGTCTGTGTTTTAAAATCCATCCACACGACTGTCCTTCAAACACCCAAAGAAGCGTCGGGTCAAAATAGAAGAGAGGATTGTGAATCCTTAAATCATCTATTAGAGATTTAAATCTGATTCTAGGTCTTTTCCTGCCCAGATGGATTATTGCAGGTCCTTCAGCCGTTCTAAAAATGGTTTGTCATTAAGAAGGATAGTGTAGTCTGAAATGAAAATAGTAATTTAGGCAATACGTTCATTTTAACTGCCCTGATCCTTCCCAAGAGGGATAGGTTGAGTTTAGCCCATCTATTGAGACCTTGTTTGATATCACCCCATATTTTCTTGTAGTTGTTTTTAAAGAGCTCTTGGTTTTTAGAGGTTGAACTCAACACCTAGATATTTGACCTTTTCTTCTACTTTAAAGCCAGTCACTTTTTGTAGATTTTCCTAATCATTCTTTTGTTAAATTCATTGGTAACATTTTTGTCTTATCCCTTTTAATCCGGAAACCTGAATGCTGTCCATATTCCTTTAATTTATAAAGTAGGGGAATAACACTTTCTATTGGGTCGGATAAGTATATCACCACATCGTCCGCATATAGTTTAAGTGTGTACTCTTCCTGTTTTATTTTCAGGCCTTTGGTCTTCTTATCTTCTTTAATGCTAGGACTCAGAGTCTCTAAAGTGGCCATAAATAACAAAGGTGAGAGGGGTATCTCTCATTACAGGTAACGCCTTCGCTTTCCCCCCATTAATAATAAGCCTTGCTGTTTGTTTTCTATAGATTGCATCTATCCAGTTTATAAAGTTATCTCCTAGAAACATTTTTCTTAAGGTTTCCAGCATGAAGTTCCAATTAACTTCATCGAACGCCTTTTCGGCCTCAAGAAAAATCATAGCTGCTTTTTTATCTATTTTCTTCTCATAGAAGTCTATAATATCTAGTAAATTCGTGTTGTTTCTAAGGTGCCTTTTTGGGAGGAAGGCCGTTTGGTCTTCGTTTATGATAATTTGTAGGGTTTTTTGAAATCTTTCTGCTAAGACCATTGCAAAGATTTTATAATCGTTGTTAAGGAGAGAAATCGGAATGAAATATTTCACCTCCAGCAGCTCCTTACTTTCTTTAGGAATCAGTACAATATCATCTATCTTCCAAGAGTCAGGCGTTCTTCTTTGTGAGAGTCTATTCATGATTTCTACTAGGGGTTTAAGTAGCTATTTCTGTAAGCTCTTGTAATACATTGCGCTTAGGCCATCTGTCCCTGGCGCTATGGATGCATTGGTTTTACTGATTGCTTATAGCACCTCAGGAGCCGTTATTGGTTTATTAAGTTTGATTCTCTCTTCTTCATCAGTCTTTACTACATCTTGTCTGTCCAAAGATTCTTGTATCCTCTCCTGGGAAATGTATCCTTCTTTGTATAGATTTGTGAAATATTTATATAAACATTCTTTCGTATGTTTTTGGTTGGAATAAATCTCATCCCCTTCTTTAACCCTTGAAAAGATTCATTTCTCCTTTTCCTTTTTCAGTTTCCATGCTAAGCATTTGCCAGGTTTATTAGCATTCTCAAAGTGTTTCTGTTTGATGTACCTTAATTCTTTCTCCTGGTCTTCTATTAGCCATCTGGATATTTCCTTTTGAATCTTCTTAATCTGTTGTTGAATCATTTTGTTTTGGGGGTTTTCTTTAAGTAATTGTTCCTTATCCTTTAACTTTTCCCGTAGTTCTTTCCTATTCTTTTCTCTATTTGTTTTCCTTTCGTAAGATTGTTCCAAAGAGAAACCCCTCATTTCCGCTTTGCTTGTGTCCCAGACGATCTCTGGGCTGACTTCTCCATTCAGATTTTATTCAAAGAAGGATTTAAGTGGGTTTGTTTTTGCTTTATCTAGAATTTTTCCGTCTTTTAACAAAGTCTCATCTAGTCTCCATATCAGTTCTTTAGGTTTATTCTTCATAGACAATAAAATTGGGTTGTGATCCGATAGGATTTTTGTTAGAGTTTCTCCTGCTTCCACCATTGTGCTAATAGT
>JACSCI010000383.1:4253-19078 GCA_016801065.1 Sceloporus tristichus | reverse complement strand
GATTTGGATTTCCTGCATGGCAGGTGGTTGGACTGGACAGCCCTTGCAGGCTCTTCCATCTCTATGATTCTATGATTCCTGCCTCAAATCAACAATTACAGTATAAAACTTTGCCCTGACTGGCTGTTCTTTGACGTCAGTCCAATTACAGACAGATAGTCTGTTGGTTTACATGGCTAAGCACCTCAATGCACTCGCCAACCCCACTTGTCGCAGGAGCTCCTGACTTCTCATTTCGAACCCTCAGCAACTGGAATCCAGATATGCTAGGTAAAGTATTACCATTATGAAAGTCTTAAATCTCTTGAGCACTCCCACCTGATATCTAGTTCTTGTGCATGTGTGTGAACCCTTACGCGTGTGTCTGTGTGTTTTGCTTTTCAAACCTATTTGAAATGCGTTTGGAGTTCTGTGTGCTTCCGAGTCTGGTATAGTTGGGCTGAATCCCGAGGTCACTCTTGCCCCAACCAACCTATATCTCTTTTTTCATGTATGTACTATATTCCCCTAAAAGAATAGCATTTTGGGTAACAAAGGGCCTCTGGAATCAACCATGAAACTAAGCAAGCTCAGGTAGGAAAAGAAACATTAGAGAACAAGCAGGTTTTGTGTCTCCCTTTCCTACCTTCATAGATATTACACATAATTTCTAAACTGAATCCCTAAATATGTCTGAAAACAAGGATTTGAGCGGGTTCTCAGAAATTCACTTAATCCACTTCTTAAAATCTGTCAAGTTGATGGCTTCCTCCCAATCCCCAATGCCTCTCTCCTGGCCCTTCCCAGAGGTCCCTTCCTCTCCGCACAGAGCTAGGCAATCTTGGCTTTGCTCCTGCCTTCCCCTCCTGGCTCCCAGAGGCCTGATCCCCTTCCCTTTCTCCCTCCGCTCTCCAACCTTCCCTCTTGCCCATCTGCACTGCTTTACCATTTCACCTTCAGTATCTCTTTCCTGCCTTTCTGTTATTCACATTTCCTCCATCTCTCTATCACAGACACACACCCACAGAGTGTGAAGCACAAAAGGGACACTTTGAAGTTCATTTCTTGAAGAAAGTCAGGACAACCAATATACAAATAATGCATTAGGAAAGGCAGAACAAAGGGTCTGGGACCTGGTTTCTTATATTAGTGAGGGTCAAGTGCCAGGGAGGAGCCTTAAAACAAGACATCTGTACGATAGGATTGGACCCCAGGGGATCTCAAGAGCAATCCCACATTGTGTTGCCTAAAAATATGGAATAATGTTTTGCCCCTCAGTATCCCACAGCATCCCTTTGGGAGGAGGCCATTTTGCCACTGTTGGGCCCTCTCTGATCCATTGAAGGGCCAAGGGAGACCTTTTTCCCACGAAGCCTCTCCAGAGCCTCAAAAGGCTGGAAGAGGGGCTACAAAAGCCAGGACACTTGCTCAGGAAAAGGCTGAGGACCATTTAGGGCAAAAAGCGTTAATCTCCATGGCTCCTTCCCACAAAATTCTAGAATTGGCAGTTTAGGATTGGATATTAAGAATCCTTACAAAGTGGAGAACAATAGTGCCTCACTAAAACTAGAAATTCCAAGATTCCACAGGAAGTTGTTATGACAATTAAATTACGTGTGAAAGGGAACTAGGAATGGTAGTAGAGCACAAGTTGAACATGTGTCAACAGTGTGATGCAGCAGCTAAAAAGGCCAATGCGATCTTAGGCTGTATCAATAGGAGTATAGTGTCAAGATCAAGGGAAGTAATAGTTCCACTCTATTCTGTTTTGGTCAGGGCTCACTTGCAATGATCCTGTGTCCAGTTCTGGGCACCACAATTCAAACAGATGTTGAGAAGCTGGAGCATGTCCAGAGGAGGGAAACCAAAATGGTGAACGGTCTGGAAAACATCCTCTCTGAGGAATGACTTAGGAGCTGGGTATGTTTAGCTTGGAGAAGAGGTTAAGACTGGATATGACAGCCCTGTTCAGATATTTGAAGAGATGTCATATTCAGGATGAAGCAGGCTTGCTTTCTGCTGTCCCAGAGAAAAGGACACAGGACAATGGAAGCAAGTCATATCGCTCTGACAGTGAATTATGAAAGGGCCCTCAGTCTTCACAGGAAGGGCAATGGATTCAGGTTCCTTACCCACAGAGGCCACATTCTCATAATTCTCCATCATTACAGAACTGTACATAAGTTTCTGCTTTTTCGTCAACAATTTCCATTCCTCCTCCGTGAAATATATCGCCACATCCGCAAAGGTCACCTGCAATAGAAAAAAGCCCTCATCCAGAGAGTGACTAAATAAAAGGGGAGGAAAGCACATGGTGCATCACAAATATTGTTTCAACACCTCAGAATTAGTCCAAGAAATAAACTTTAAATTCTGCAAGCAAGCAAAAAGCTACATCCTTTGAGATCCTGTTTGTCTCAAATCCTTTCAATATATAATGATAAACAACATAATTTAGGCCATTTCTGGGATATTATTGATTGATAAAGATACTGACTATCACATCATGTATAGTACATTTAGTCACCAATGAATTATAGTGCATTTAGCCATATCTCACCTAATTTCAGAGGCAAATTTCATTTTTAAAAAACAGTTCTGGGGAGTACTCTGGGCTTGAGGACCACTGGGCCCACCCTCAGTTTAAGTCCAGAGATATTCTTCCATATCCCCCAGCATTTCATAGACTGGGAAAGGAAGACACATGTGGACAAGCAACACCAGAAGAGGGTCAGGATGGCCAAAGCTCTTAACAATGAAGATAACACAAGTGTGGAAGGTTACAGCAGTTTGCTTTTGCCCCTGTTCCTGGCAAGGGCAAGACTCTGCCCCCCTTTGTCTTCCCCTCTCCCCTCTTTTGAGTTGATGGGATAAACACTCTTTTGAACTTGGAACACATTTTGCAGCAACTGAACTGACCTAAGGACAAGGAGGAAAGTGGGAGGAGGAGAGTGAAATAAGACATTTTCAAAGCCCCTAAAAAAATGAGGTGACAGAGGATAAATCAGGACTCTCTCTGCCAAACTGGGACAGTATGTTCTCAGCTTGCTTTCATGAGCTGGCCAAGACACAGATGAAACGAATAGTCAGGATGGCAACTTACCAAAGAGCTGTTGTTCCTGGGCATCCTCTTTCTCTTGGAGCCAAGCTCTCTCCGCTTGACCTCTGTCTCGGCCATCAGGTGGACAGGGGTCCTGGTGGCCCTGCACTTGGTCACTCTAAGAAAGAGAGGCCCCAAAGCCGTGTCCAAGGAGGCCGAGATGAAGTTCCTGAGAAAAGGGATCAGAGTTAGGATTGGCTTGACAAGAAACTTTGCAGAACTCAAAGAGACAGAGAAGAGCATGCTGCTGGTGAGATACGCAGGTGACACATGCCTCCTTTGAGCCAATGCAGAGGTGGGCATCCCCTTCCTCCCTCTTCACCAAACAAAGCCCCCTGGACCTAGCATACACTCACTACAGCTCCCCTACACAACAGATACTCCATGCCTTCTTAGAGCAGTGGGGGATTAGGGGATGGGGAATTGGAGAGGGCCGTGGTTATGTCCCTGTAGATAGATGTGAAATGAGTTCACCATAAATAAATAAATAACCTGCTTCCCTTCTGCATTCCTCCTCTTTTCCCCATCATCAGCCCCTTTCCCAAGAAGGCTGCATCCGCACTATAGAAATAAGGCACTTTGACTCCACTTTAACTGCTCAGTGCTATGGAATCCTGGGATTTTACCTTTGGACACTTAGCCTTCTTTGTCAAAGAGCTCTGATGCCACAACAAACTACAAATCCCAGGATTCCATAGGATGGAAACAGGAGAGTTAACACACTTTAGAACTGGATTATTTCTGCAGTGCAGATACAGCCTGAGTCAGTTGTAAAAGGGCAGAAGCACCCAATTCGTGTTTTTACCCTCCTAAGAATGGCTTTCCTTTTTTTAAAAAAAGTAGTTTGTTTTAGTCTCTAATACTTATTCTTCCTGTTGTTGTTTGTTTCTATGTTTATTTGTTTCATTCTTGGTAATATGAGTTATTCTGGTCTGTCTCCTTCCTTCTTGCCTGAAAACCTATTAATAAGGAAACTGGGGAGATTTTTAAAACCTCCCAAAGGAGCTCCTTTGGCCTTTTTGGGGGAGTAGCCTCCTCTTAGAAGCCAAAGCCCAATGTTTGTGAAGAAGAAGAATAAGGCTTGTATTAAAACTATCCTTTCCATTTCTGATCCCTTTTAAACCCCATGTTCCCCAGAAGGAGCAGAGCTGTGTAATAAGAAAACTCTCTCTGAAAAGACACACAAAAGACACACAAAGAGACACACTTCCTTCCTTTTGGCCCAAGGAGCCTGGTCTCCTTCTGACTCTGGAGCCTCAGGAGAGAAAGAGAGGCCTCTGTTCAACTGAGGCCTCAGAGAAGGTTCTGGAACATTCTTCCCCACAGTCACAAGCAGCACAAAATGGCCGCCAGAACACAAAATGGCCTCCTCCACCTCAGCGCTTGGCAGTTGGAGGCCTCACCACAGCAGTGAAGCCTACCTCTTCCAGGCCTTGTCCCTCTCCTCTCCTCTCCTTCCTTCTCTCCTTGTCTTTGTCTCTCTCCTTCCTTCCTTGTCTCTGTCCGTTCGTTCGTTCGTTCGTTCGTTCGTTCGTTCGTTCCTTCCTTCCTTCCTTCCTTCCTTCCTTCCTTCCTCTCTCTCTCTCTCTCTCTCTCTCTCTCTCTCTCGCACAGAGCTAAATAGAGAGGCAGAAGCTCCTCCCCTTCTTCATTCTGGCCAATGGGAGCAGAGGAGCTGGAAGGCCCCGCCCCCTGCCCCGCCCTCACAGGCTCCTCCTGCAGTTAATATGGAACAAGGCAGGAGAGACTGAGGGGCCCTGGATCCCCAGCCACATGGACACTGGCCAAAGGCACACATTCCCAAAGTCTAAGACCCATGAGATGCCAGCCCTATGCAGGGCAGGACCCTCCTCTCTCTGGCCATGTGGATGCTGGGAGATCCAGTCCAGGGAATGCACTGTAAATCCCATTGGCAAGAGGAAAGGCTACTACTACTCTCTGATGTCTCACTAGGTGTCAGAACCTGTTATTAAGATCAGTTATAAAGTTATATCTTTTCAGTTCATGTACATTCACTTGATTTTAAAACCTCCCAAAGGGGCTACTTTTGGCGTAGTTTGGGGGACAATCGTCGTCTTAGTGGCCCTCCTATTAGAGACCCCTCCTCTTTTGACCCAAATCCTTTATGAGGCCCCAAACCCCTTTGATAGGAAGCGAACACCGAATATCTTAGGAAGGCTCTATATCTGTGAGGGTTGGAATCCTCTGATCAATGGTCCACATCCAAACTTATACCAAAAGTAGAAAGTCTATTGTAAGAGCATTGCAGTTGTGATCTGTAACACTTTTTTGCAGAGTCTGAGGCTTCAGAGAAAAATGTACACTTTTAAAATTATTATTATTATGATTATAAAGCGCTGTAAATGTACACAGCGTTGTACATACCAAAAGGCCCCCTCCTTTCTCCCCTCTGCTAGTTCCCCACCCCAGACACACTTAGCCAGGTCCCCATCACAACCGAGCCTCACTCAAGACATTTGAAACATTGCCAGCTAGTTGTCTAAAACTAGGGTTGCCATAAGTGAGGACCTCCAAACCGGGACAAATGTAGGACAAATGCAGGACAACATTTTCAAATGTAGGACACATTTTATAAAAATGGAGGACACACAAAAAATCAGGCTTTTTAAAGAAATGTTAATATAAATCCATGTTTCTTAGGACATTTTGACATTATTTGTAGACAGATCACAGAAATGTACTTCCCTTTCTGGCCACCCCCCCCTCCCCATTCCAAACAGCACATTGGAGCATTGAACATGGCTTTATTTTAACATTGCCTCTTGCATATTTCAGAGGCTTATTCCACAACCAAACCCTTTGGTCAAGGGACTTTGGTTTTCCTTCATTTTGACTTGTTTTGTCTGTATTCCACTCCACTAAATAAAGGAGACATGAAATGGAGTTAATGGGTACAAGTTGTTAAACAAAAAAGTCTTTTAAGACTCTGTAGGCAAGAGGTGCACCATCTTAAGAACTGCATTAAGCACACTTAGGCTGCTGCCACACTGCTTTCACTCTCATCACTCCATCCTATGGAATCCTGGGATTTGTAGTTTGTTGTGGTGCCAAGGCTGGGCTTTGAAATCTCAGGCATAAGAGAGGCAAAAGGCTTGGGCTGCATCTACACTGGAGAAATAATCTGGTTTGAGATCACTTTAACTGTCTTGGCTGAATGCTATGGAATTCTGGGAATGGTGGTTTGTTCCAGCACCACAGCAGAATGGCAGTTAAACCCCCTGGAAAGCTCTCTGACCAAGGTGACCAATGCCCTCACCCCAAAATGTAGGGCACCCAAGCAAAAAAATGTAGGACATGGCCAAAAATAAAAGCTAAAAACACCCATGTAATTATAAATCCATGCTTCTTAGCCATGATCCAAATGGAGGACCTGGAAAAGGAGGAGGATGCCTGGTCACCTTGTCTCTAATCCAAAATGCACTGCAGAAATAAAACAATGCTGGACTGAAATGCCCAGAGTTCCTCACCAAAGCTGCATCCACACTGAGGAAATAATCCAGTTTGAGAGTGACTTAACTGTCCTGGATTAGTGCTGGGGAATGCTGGGAATTGTAGTCTATTGTGGCCTCAGAGCCATCACTGACAGAGAAGTCTCAATGTCTCCCAAACACCAGCATTCCCAGGATTCCCTAGCACTGAGTTAAAGTGGGTTATTATTCCTGCAGTGTGTGTGAGAGATATAAAAGCTAGGGACTGGATTCATTTGGAGGATGTCTGTGTCCAAAACACACTGCTTGGACTGCCAGGGCTCAGTGCTATGGAATCCTGGGAATTGTAGTTTATTGTGGCACCAGAGCTCTCTGACAGAGAAGGCCAAATGCCTCACTGACACCAGAATTCCAGAGCATTGAGCTTTGGCAGTTAAAGGGGTCTCAAAGTGCAGAGGGGGGGGGGAGAGAAAAGCCAGGGAGTGTGAATGAGCTCTGAGAGGAGGAGGAGGAGGAAGAGGAGGAGGAGGAGGAGGAGGAGGAGGGAGGGAGCCAAGGGAAGTGGCCAGGACCACCAGAGGAGCCCCTGCTTTTCCTCATCATCGCAGCCTTCTCACTGCTGGCAAGAGTCTCTGCCCCCAGCCTGGCAACGCCTCCATTCAGTTCAGTCTCCTTTTGTCAAAAGAGCTCTGGTGCCACAAGAAACTACAATTCCCAGAATCCCATAGCACTGAGCCATGGATGTTTAAGGGGGGGGTGTCAAACTATTTCTGCAGCCTTTTGCTATCCCAAAGCCCTTCCTATTTACAAGGCAAAATTTCTTCCTTCCAAGCCATTGAAAACCAACCCAAGTGGAGGGCTGATTGCTTTGTTCTCATTGGTCAGCTTCGGGAGAAATTTGCATATTACAAGTAAAGGTGTTTAGGGCCTCAAAAACGACCCTGTGATAAAGAATTACAACTATACTGACCTGGTAGACATTGAAAAGAGGAGGCATTTAGACTCCCAGTGAAACAGGAACCATTTATGGCCTTTTTTTCTTTGCTCACTGTAACCTGAAAGTAATGCCTTTTGCAGGGTATATATACCAAGTGGGCTGGCAATAGCTCTGAATGGCAGATGTCTTTAAGACCTGCTCTCTAGGCTAAGTCAGGCAGGGAGGCGGGGAGGGTGGCACACAGCCATGGGGAGGGAGGGGTGGAGCTGCCTCCAGGGCCTTGCTGGGGGGGAGGTCCTGGGGGAGGGGCCCAACTGGGGTGGGACTGTGTGGCCCTGCCCCAAACTGGGAAAGTCCCGCCCCCAGGTGGGATATGGCAAGTCTACTCCAGGGCCTCCTTCCACTCTTCCCTCAATCTCTCTCTCTCTCTCCCCTGAAGGCCTCCAACTGACAACTGTCAAGCGCTGAGGAAGAAGTGCCCATTTTGTGTGCTGGCAGCCATTTTGTGTTCTGGCAGCCATTTTATGTTCTGGTAGCCATTTTATGTTCTGGCGGCCATTTTGTGTTCTGGCAGCCATTTTGTGTTCTGGTGGCCATTTTGTGCTGCTTGTGACTGTGAGGAATAATGTTCCAGAACCTTCTCTGAGGCCTCAGTTGAACAGAGGCCTCTCTTTCTCTCCTGAGGCTCCAGAGTCAGAAGGAGGCCAGGCTCCTTGGGCCAAAAGGAAGGAAGTGTGTCCCTTTGTGTGTCTTTTGTGTCTGTTTTCTGAGAAGGTTTTCTTACACAGCTCTGCTCCTTCTGGGGAACATGGGCTTTAAAAGGGATCAGAAATAAGGAGGATAGTTTTAATATAAGCCTTATCCTTAGTCTTCACAAACATTGGGCTTTGGCTACTATCCCTGTTTCAATAACTGTCCAATAATTTAATGGCATTTTATTTTGGATGGGAGTGTTAGGGTTAGGGTTTGGGAGACCATGAAACATGTTTTTATTGTATTGTATGGATATTTTTATTGTAAGCTGCTAAAAGGTGGCCATTCTTGTGTAGTAATTGTCTTGTGATTAACTCCCACAACAACCTTGTAAGGTAGGCTTCATAGGCTCCTAGGGCTGGAAGGGAGCCCCAAGGGCCAACCATTCAGCCCCATTCTGCCCTCCAAGTCCTCCAAAGAGATGGCCATCCAGGAAGAGACTCCTCCAATGCTCTTTGAGGCAGCGTCTTCCATAGATTTGCTCAGAGGTCATGGGGGCCCACAGTCCCATGGGAACCGGTCCTTACCACCCCACTTTGGGAAAGGAGACCCCGTCAGCCCGCTGGACTATTTACTACCAGGAGTTACTATGGCTGGGACTCAGAGTAGTTTCCTAGGAATCACCTTCTGCCCTCCATGGTCATTGGCACTGACCTTTTCCCCATTGCCTTCCCTCCCTCAGCCCTGTGGACCTCCTCCTCCTTCGCACTCAGAGCAACCCTTCTCTACGGCTGAGGAGACGGCCTCTGATCCGGGGAAGCTCAGGCCATAAAGGACTGCAGAAGAGGCCTTTCTGGGTCTTTGTACTGAAGGTAGGCCTTTATTCCTGGAGATGGAAGAGGACCTTTGTTTGAATGTTTCAGTCCAGGATTGTGTGGAAGAGTTGCAGCTGAGAGAGTGAGCCCAAGCTTTGCAGGCATAAAGCCCCAAATTCAGTCTCTGGCAGCATTGTCTTCCCAGAAGGTGGAAGTGAGATTTCCAGACCCCAGACACACAGTGAGCCAGTGAGTCCTTTCTGTGGGGACTGTGTGTGTGCATGTTGTTTACTAGAGCTTTTGTAAGATATTTGTTTGACTGGGTTTATATAATGAATTTACACACGTCTTCACTTCCCAAATATGAGCATAATCCAAGATGCAGTCTTTAATTTTAAACCTATATATTTATAGATATTTGTTATATCAAGTGCAACACATTCAGCAGTGTGCATCTTTTTCAAAAATATAGAAGGAAATGTGAAGAAATTGTGATTTTGACATTAGATCCATTTAGATACAATGCATACAAATATACATGCATCAATTTGTTTGTGGTTTCAGGAAACAAAGAGATGAGATGCACACCTCATGCTCCTTCTATGACTGACACATAAACACAGCCATTACACTCAGATAAATGGTCTCATTGTAAAAATGAAATAATGATTTTCACCAGTGTCTATATCCGGAGAGGAGAAGTATGCAGGGAGGTAGTGGATGAGATTCATAAAGTAATGCAGGTCTTATCCAGTCTGGGAACTTGAACATCTCTGCATGGGACACAAAACAGGTCCTTCTCCTCCTCCTCTGCGTGGAAGGGAAATCTAATTCTCATAAGTGATGTTGACACAGCATGGAAGAATTAGCATTCCGGCATTTTAAAGTCTGAGGACGCCTGAATCCTCTGGGTTAACTGAAGAGAGTAGATCCACTGAACCCATAAGTGACTGGTGAATCAACCTATAGGTAAATCCAACTGATTCAGTGATTCTCCTATGATTAGGAATAAGCATAGGATAGAATACAGACTAGGATTTAGTCCTGCATGTGGCTAGAACAAGAGCTTCCCAAGCCAAGATGGAGAGGCAACAGTGTGGAAAATGGGCACTCTCCACATGGGCAGAGACACTCTCAGAATTGTGACTTCTCTGCATGCAGAAGGCTGCCATGAAAATTGGGTGCTCCCTTCCCATCAGCTCAGTCCTCTGGTGCCCCTCCCCCCCCCGCCAATCCTTGGAGGAGGGCTGGATCCCATGGAAGGGGAGCAACCTGAGAAGAGAGGGCTCTGAGAGAATGAAGAGCCACCAGACCAGACAGGCCAACCCAGCAGAACCCTCTAAGCTCCAGCTCCTGGTGGAATGAGGCTACAACTGACCACTGAGTGAGGTAGAATTATAGAGTTGTCAAAGCCATCCTGCATATTCCATGCCTGGTGAGAGTCTTGGGTGCGAGGTACTGGAGAAGCATCCAGCTGTGTTTATGTAGCTGGGAGCAAAATGAAGACATCTTCCTCTGAGGGCCACTGTGGCGGTCAGGAGGTTTCAGCTGAGATGGACTCATTTCACATTTAGCTACAAGGACATAACCAGGGCCCTTTCCAATTCCCCATCCCCTAATCCCCCACCACTCTAAGAAGGCATGGAGTATCTGTTGTGTAGGGGAGCTGCATTGAATCTATGCTAGGTCTAGGGGGCTTTGTTTGGTGCAGAGGGAAGAAGGGGATGCCCACCTCTGCATCGGCCCAAAGGATGCATATGTCAGTTGCGTATGTCATCAGCAGGATGCTGTTCTCTGTGTCTTTGAGTGCTGCAGGGTTTCTTGCCAAGCCAATCCTAACCCCGGTCCCTTTTCTCAGGAACTTCCTCTCGGCATCATTGGACACGGCGTTGGGCCTCTCTTGCTGGAAGTGACCCAAGTGCAAGACCACCAGGACCCCTGCCCACCTGATGGCCTACACAGAGGCCAAGCCAAGGGAGCTGGGCTCCAAGAGAAAGAGGATGCAGAGGTACAAGAACTCTTTGGTGAGTCACTATCCTATTAGCTTCATCTGTGTCACTGCTGGGCCAATTTATGAAAGGAAGCAAATAAATTACCGTCCGAGTTGGCAGAGACAGTCCTGGTTAATCCTCTGTCACCCTATCATTTCGGGGGCTTTTAAAATGTCCTGATTTCTATCTCCTCCTCCCACTTTCCTCCTTCTTCAGCTCACTTCATTTTCTGCATAATGAATGCCAAGGATTTTGAACCCCATCAACTCAAAAGTGGGGAGAGGAGAAGAAAGAAGGGGTCAGGGACTTGCTATTGCTAGGAGTCTGAGGCAAAAGCAAACTGTGGTGTCCTTCCCCGCTTGTGTGATCTTCCCCATAAACAACTTTGACGATCTTCACCACTTTCTGGTGTTGCTTGTCCACATGTGTCTTGTTTTTCCATCTGTGAAATGTTGGGGGATATGGGAGAATGTCTCTGGATCTAAATTGGAGGTGTCCCAGTGGCCCTCAAACCCACAGTGCTCCCCAGAACTGCTTTTTAAAAATGACATTTGCCTCTGAAATTTGGCAACAAATGGCTAAATGTACTATATGTGTCGGGATAGTCAGTATCCTAATCCAACATCAATATCCCAGCCATGGCCGAAATTATATTGTTTATTACATTGTGTATTATATTGAAAGAATTTGAGACAAACTGGATCTCAAAGGCAGTAGCTTTTTTCCTGGACTAAATTCTGAGATGATCAAATAATTTTTGGGATGCATCATGTGCTCCTCCCCCCCCTTTTTTTTATTAGTCATTCTCTGGATGAGGGTTATTTTCTATTGCAGGTGACCTTTCCAGATGTGGCGGTATATTTCACCGAGGATGAATGGAAACTGCTGACAAACAAGCAGAAACATATGTACAATTATGTGATGATGGAGAATTACGAGAATGTGGCCTCTGTGGGTAAGGAAGCTGAATTCATTGCCCTTACTATGAACACTGAGGGCCCTTTCATACTACATTATCATGGCACTATGATTCCACTTTAGAATGATAGAATCATAGAGCTGGAATGGACCACAAGGACCATCTGGTTCCACCCCTTTCCATGCAGGAATACACATTTAAACCATATTGCCACCAAGCCTTTGTTTAAAGACCTTCAAAGATCTTTAACGACCTTCAAAGAAGGAGCGCTTTATAAACTAATAATAATAATAATAATAATAATAATAATAACAATAGTAAGACACCACCATGCTCTGTTGAATAGCTCTTACTGTCAGGAAGTTTAGGTGGAACCTCTTTTCTTGTGGCTTGTGTCCATTGTTCCGTGTCCTTCGCTCTAGAGCAGCAGAAAGCAAGCTTGCTCCATCCTCAGTATCTCTTTAAATATTTGAACAGGGCTATCATATCCACTCGTAACCTTCTCTTCTCCAGGCTAAACATTCCCAGATCCCTAAACCACTCCTCATAGGGCTTGATTGTTTCCAGACCCTTCACCATTTTCATTGCTCTCCTTTGGATACACTCCAGCTTCTAAACATCCTTTTTGAATTATGGTGACCAGAAGTGGACACAGTATTCCAAGTAAGGGCCTGACCAAAATAAAATAGAGTTGTACTATTACTTCCCTTAATCTATGCCATAGAATCATAGAGTTGAAAGAAACTAGAAGAGTCATCCAGTTAAAACCCCTGCCATAACACTATACTCGCATTGATGTAGCCTAGGATCACATTGGCCTTTTTAGCTGCTGCATCTCACTGTTGACCTATGTTCACGTTCAGATCCCTTTGACATGTTGTTTAATTGTCATAGCAACTTTATGTGAAATCTTAGAATTTGTAGTTTAGTGAGGCACTATTGCTCTCCACTTTCTAATGATCTTAAAATGACAGTTCTAGGATTTTAGGAACCATGAAGATAAATGCTTTTTGGCTCCAAATGCTCCTCAGCCAATCCCTGACCAAGTTTCCTGGATTTTTGGGCCCTCTTCCAGCCTTTTGAGACTCTGGAGAGACTTGTTGTGTAAAATGCCTCCCTTGGCCCTGCAATGGCTCAGAGAACAGTGGTAAAATGGATACCACTCCCCCAAAGGGATGCTGTCGGATATTGAGGGGCAAAATATTTATACCCCCAAAGTGAATTCAATGTGGGGTGGCCCTGAGATCCCCTGGGGGGCAATGTGATCCCCCCCCCAACAGTGGTCCATCCCTGTCCTAGAGATGTCTTAAAGCTGTTTTAAGGCTGCTCTCTGGCACTTGACCTTCACCAGAATGGGAGTTCAGGTCCCAGCCCCCTTGCATTGCCTTTCCCAATGAGTTATTTATATATTGATTATCCTGCCTTTCTCAAAAATGGGCCTCAAAGTGTATCTATTATGCATCACACACACTCTGTGGGTGTGTTTCTGTCCGTGATAGAGAGATGGGGGGAATGTAAAAAACAGAAAGGCAGGGAAGAGATGCTGAAGGTGAGATGCTGAAGCAGTGCAGAAGAGCAAGAGGGAAGGTTGGAGAGCAGAGTGAGAAAGGGAAGGGGATCATGCTTCTGGGAGTCAGGAGAAGAAGGCAGGAGCAAAGGCAGGATCGCCTAGCTCTGTGCGGAGAGGAAGGGACCTCTCGGAAGGGCCAGGAGAGGGGCCTTGAGGATTTGGAGGCAGCCACCAACCTCACAGATTTTAAGAACCGGATTGAGTGAACTGGTGAGAACCAGCTCAAATCCTTTTTTTTTTCCAGATATATTTAGGGGTTCCATTTAGCAATTATGAGTAATATTTATGAAGGGAGGAAAGGGAGACACAAAACCTGTTGGTTCTAAAATGTTTCTTTTCCTACCTGAGCTTGCTTAGTTTCATAGTTGATTCCAGAGGCCCTTTGTTACCCAAAATGCTGGAGTCTGGGGAGGACACCCGCAAGTGCTATGCTTTTAGGGGAATTTAGTACTTTGCTGAAAAGAGAGATATAGTTTGGTTGGGGCAAGAGTGACCTCGGGATTCAGCCCAACTGTGCCAGGCCCAGAAGTACACTGAACTCCAAAGGCATTTGAAATAGGTCTTATCTTTTATTTAGGGGAAAAGCAAAACACACACACACATTAGGGTTCACACACATGCAGAACAACTAGATATCAGGTGCGAGTGGTCAAGAGATGTTGATAATAGTAATACTTTACCTAGGCGGATCTTGATTCCAATTGCTGAGGGTTCGAAATGGGAAGACAAGTCAGGAGCTCCTGTGACAAATGGGTTTGGCGAGTGCATGGTGGTGCCTAGCCATGTAAACGCACAGACTGTCTGTAATTGGACTGATGTCAAAGAACAGCCAGGCAGGGCAAAAATTTATACTGTAATTGTTGCTTCGGGGCAGAAACTGAGTGTTCAAAAAGGTTTAAATGGCTTTTAAACTCTCTCTTGAGTTGCAAAATAATACAAATATTTGCAAGCTCTCTTCTTCGACTTCCATCAACTTCACCATCCCTTGTACACACAACTCCAATCCAATCCACACCAATCTACATGTGAGCTGCATACTGTATTGGTTGTGTCATCTCCAGATGCTAAATAGCATGAAATGACCTCTGCAGTTAGCTTCCATCATGCCTTGGGCTTTGACTCAGGACTCTATGGCTGTCTCACAGGATATGATTCTACCTGTCAATCAAAGTACTTTTGCACATGGTTAATGAATTTTTCCCCCCAACTGTCCTTTGAGTAGCTGCTTCCACAGAGTCCCTCAAGGCAGTCCCTATTCTTTGCTAGCTCCTATGAGTAAGGATACCACCATTCCATGGATTTAGGGGCATAAACAGCAGGGTCATGTTCGGGTTACTCACAGCAACTTTATTAATCTTATCTCAAATAAGGA
>JACSCI010000382.1:24692-37331 GCA_016801065.1 Sceloporus tristichus | reverse complement strand
GCCTTTTTTCAGATTATGGATGGATTTCAGAGACTTGGATTCCCACACTGCATAGGAGCTATTGATGGCACTCATATTTCTGTTTGCCCACCGCTGGGACGCAGAGAGGAATACGTCAACCGCAAGCAGGGATTTTCAATTGTTCTGCAAGCAATTACAGACCACAGTGGAAGGCTTATCAACATAGAAGTAGGGAATTGTGGGAGATCGCACGATAGCCACATATTTAACAATTCTGCTATCTGTGAAGTGATGGATGAAGGCTGTTTTGTGCCCGGAAATCCCACCCTGCATGTCCACGATGTAGCCATTCCACCACTGATTATAGGGGATGGTGCCTACCCAATCAGGAAATGGCTCATGACACCATATCGTGGAGAATTAACACCTGACAAACTTGCTTATAACACTGCCCATTGTAAGGCAAGGTGCGTGGTGGAGAGATCTTTTTTGCGACTGAAATCTAGGTGGGGTTGTCTTTCTGGTAGACTAACTGTGAAAGAGGAAAAATTTATCTCTGTGGTTACAGCATGTGCCATCCTGCACAATATTTGTGAGACAAGGGGAGAAGTCCTTGATCCCGATGTTGAACCACCTGCGAAAATTGTCCTCCCAGCTTTCTCGAATAACATCGGAGGACACTCTACAAATCACAAAAAAGAGGGTCAAGCTGTTAGATCTGCAGTAACTAGCATTATTTTGGGTCGGTAACACCAGAAACTGACATTATTTGATGTTTCATAACATCACCTCAGTTATGCCAACAGCATTGATCTGTTCAAAACGTTTTTTCTTGGTTTACCTTTGTATCAATCTATTAATGTTGAAATACTTGTGTTTGACAACGTGTCATGTACAACATGTGAATAACTTTACCAGACGGCAATGTTGAATCACGGTTGTTTAGATTCTTTTTTCTTTTAACTTTTTTTTTCCAATCAGGTTCTGCTAGTGGTGTATATATTATTGTGGGGTATAAATACCCGACTGTTATAGATTAGTTTCCATGTTTACCCAAATTTTGGAAATCTATTTTGTAGTGTTATACAATTGCTATATTGATGTTTCAAATATCATTTTTGGGAATATAGGAAAACAATGGTGTAAAAATGGATTGTATATATTACATTTCTATTAACACATCATGGTTCCTACCATTGCAATGTTACACTGTGAAGACATTAAGGATAATACCAAACTTGAAAACCAAAAGGAAGGCTGTTCTAGAAACCATTGCTGAATAATATTGCTATTGCTGTGGAAATGTTTAGGTATATTAAGGAGGGCAGACCAATTTCAGAGAACACAGCTGTATTTTGTCAACAATATAACTTAACATTTTTAAACACGATTAAATATCCTTTTTCTTTTGAAAAAAAAACCGTCTGGTGGCTTGTTTTCCATTATGTAAAGAAAGTAGGCATTTATATAAACTGTATATACATTATGTGAGAACATATCCATATGCACATGGTGACATACAAACGTTTTCCTTAACATGAAAACTAACTTTTAATATGGTTCAAGGAGAAATGGTTAAAGTCCCTCTTTATCGGGCACATAACAGGGTAAACATTGAATGCTGAAACATATCTGAGGTTTCAAAACAGAACCTTTTCCCTATAAATGTTTTCCCTTATGGGGAAAATATTTTTTTTTCTTGATTATCCTCCCAGTACGAGAACTGCATGGTTTATTTTGTTTTTGTTGAGGTGCAACTGCGCATTGCAAGGAAGATGTTCCAGCATTGTTCACACATTGCACGGTTCCAATGCAGCCTTCATTCTGAAGGGGATCAGTGACTTCCACAGCATTCTGAACATCCCTGTTGATGTTCTCTACTGTGTTGTCATCCTCTATAATGTTACTAGTAGGAGTGACAGGACAACCATCAGGAGCATAAGCAGGAGGAAGTTCATCAAAGAGTTCAGGGGAATTGTTCCCTTGACATTGCCCACCAACATACGATGTGGATGGTTGCTCCTGGAAATCTGTACAGACAGCTGGGCCTGGTGTTGAGGGAGGAATATCACCCGGAGATGCCCTGAATGATGTGTGCATGGTTCCTTGGGCGATAGTAACATGTTGCCCCGTTGGAAGTGAACATTCATGATCTACTTTCCTCCGGTACAGTTCAGTCATGGTCTCCATGTACTGCAACATTCTCTGTCTGTCCTGTGCACTTCTCTTTACATCTTCCTTCATAATATTTACAAGTTCCATTTCTGTCCTCCTACAGTCTTTCATGCTGTCGTGTACAATTTCCATGAACCGTTCCTGTGTTCTCCGGGTAAGTTGGGCCTCTCGACTTGCACTCTGCATTATAGTGCGCGCAATATGTTCTCCTCTTCTGGCGCGACGATTCCTGTTCCTGTTTGATCGCAGTCTTGTTCCAGGAGACAGCAATACATTGGGTTGTTCCTGTTCCTCATCGGGATCGTTACGTACTGAAATTTAAAAATTTGAGAAAATAGATTAAGCCCACAGTAAGGAAATGTTTTTCTTATGGTAGCATCATGTAAAGGGTTTTAGACAAGGAATTTTCCTAGAGAAGCAGATACTACCTACCATCGGTTCCACCGCTTGTATCATCTGCACGTCTTTCCAAGTCTCCCAATTGTTCTCCAGTCGCACCTTCAAAGTGTAGCATGAAACACCAACGTTATTTATTTTGAACACATATACAGGTTCACTATATTTATTAACAGAACAGAGATCCAGAAAATGACATAAATTTATATATGACTACCTGCTATTTGCGTAGGTCCACTTTCCAAAATGGTGAAAGGTATACTTATGATTGTGTCATCGAGACAAATGTCATCAGAATCTGAAAAATTCAAGGGGAAAAAAAGAGTAAAGCATTTGTTATTTTATCAAAATAGTAATGTTGTCACGCACATAGCAGAAATCTTCAGGCATTACAGATGGGCTACTTGCCTTCATCACTGTCTTGTCTGGTGGTTGTTTCCTGGGTGCCTCCATCGCCTGTGTTAGCCATGGAGGTGGATGCGGTTTCCTCAGTCACATTTGTGGTTTCACCCTCCCTTTCAAAATGAAGACTTCGGGATAACCTATGAGGGGTGATGCTAACATCCCCATGAAAGATTTCCTCTAGTTCCCTATAAAAGGGACATGTAATAGGGTTGCTTCCACTTCTCTGATTATGTTTCACAACCTTTCTATACTCAAATCTCATTTTTTTGGATTTGCTTCTGCATTCCTCGGCAGATCTGACATGGTTTTTCTTTGCCATTTCATCAGATACAACCTTAAATATATCCAAATTTCTGTAATTCTTTTTTAATTTGTTCTGCAATTTTTGTTCTTTCCATATTTCTAATAAGGCCAAAACTTCATTGGCACTCCACACCCTCCCCCTTGCTTGCGTGGAGGCACCGCTTTCGGTCACTGCATGGCTATCCATGGCTTTCCTAATTACAGCAAATATAAAACAATACTGTCTGCAATTTAATTAGAGGTTGTGAAACAAACTTCTGCGCTATCACTTAGCTGCTGCTGCTGGCTCTCTGCACTCCCAAACTCCCTGCTCTGCAGTAAAAGCACTAGAGGGCGCAAGTCTATGTTTTGGCGCCAAGAATCCCTGCACAGTGATGACGTTGCAAATCCATCTCCCCGCTGGACCTTTGCAGAGTGGCCGAAGTTCTTGGGAAGCAGTGATGGCGCGTAGGAAGGGTTCCACGTGGGCAAATAAGGAGATTGATCTGCTCCTGAGAAGTGTTAGGGGGAGCGGAAAATTAAAGATGCTCATGAGGTCCCGTTCTATGCCCATTCTTCAAGTGCATAGAGAGGTAGCAGCGCATTTAAAAATGCATGGCTACAACCGCACCGTCGAAGAGGTATTCATGAAGTTCAAAAAAACGCGTGATACCTTTTTGGACTGTGTGAATAGTTTTGGGGCATCACCCCCCAAAGAAAAACAACCACCCTTTTTCCACCTGATGAAAGAGCTGTGGCTTATGGCCGGGAACAATGGCTCCCAGGAAAAAAGTCCATCGGGTAAGTTTGTAGCTTTACAAGTAAAGGCTCATTGTTGCATGGTATGCCATGGAATTCTCCCAGTGTTGTAGCCATAAGGAACAGTTGCTAAAGACAGTCACTATATCAATATCATGTTATGCTATTTCCCTTATAAGTTTGCAAAAGAAAACAACACTAAAATGGAATACCATCCCAGAGGTCGCCATACCTTTCCAACATAGGAAGGGATAGATGGGTGTAGATATGGAGGATAAATATATTAGACAACAGCATTGCCACTCTGTATTCTTATTTATGCTATCTGCAAAAAGATGGAGAAATTTTAATGTCCTACATTTTTAGTTGTATTATGGACCTACAGTTTTCCTAGAGTATTCTTACTATGATCAATGCACAATTTCTGATTTAGTTATCTCTTTACTTTTTTTATATGCATCAAAATGCAGATGTTACTGATGAACCTTCTGCAACCGGAATCCAATCGGGACCATCGGGAATCCTTTCAGCAAGTGACATCTTGCCAGAACCCCAAAATCTTGCAGAACTTCAACAGTCAGGTGAATTTAAATAAATATGCATTGTCTATTTCAAAAAAGAGTGGTGATCATATAAGGATTAAGGTTTCTATTAATAACATACATCTATATACCAAATACCTGAATATCACGAAAACTTAACTTACAAGACAGTAAATAACAAGAAATAAACGAACATATTGTGTTAAACAGAGAATACATTGCAATAAACTGTCTTATTAAAAGCTATTCGTATATTTCTTTTTTCTGTACAGTGCAATCTTCCTTGAAGACTCAGCTAAACATAAACAGGAAAATTGTAAGAGTCCTTCAGAGAATGGATAGAAGAATAAAGAAAATTGAGAACATTGTTAAAGTGAAGCTGGAAAACACATCCACCACTTAATTTTACACTGAAATGTTATTGTTTCTATATTGTTATTATTTTTTTTATTAAACCTTTGGTTGACTTGCATCCAAATTTGGATATGGTATAAGAATATTGTTCCAAGGGAACCAGAGTTATTTTTACCAATTTTTATTCCCCAATTTCTGGGTAATCTTTTGTTTGTTACCACGTTTTGAGAAGATTGTTTTGTTTTATTTCGTTACAGTGTAATAAATGCAATTTATATTTAATAACTCGCATCTGTTGGCATGCTTAACAGTATTGTCCTTTACTTCTATATAAAAATACATGTTCAGACTGGCAGATTGATAATTTCTTGAATATCATGCCACAAAGTACAGGAAATACACACTGCCAAGAGCATCAAAGGTATATAGTTTCATAAAGATAGAGGTAACAGAACAACCTTTATCCAGATATCAAATTCGCTTAGCTCTGAAAAGCTACCATTCCAAACATTCAAGGTAGATGGTGGTATGACATATTACCAGTAGGCCCCTGTAAAGTTAGCCCACATCATCATACTGCTTCTGTTTGACAGCCTTTACATGTACTTAGTGACCAAGAAGTGTCTTCATTCAAACAATAAAAAATGCATGGTAGAGTGGCCATACATGTTATTCTATATATGCAAGTAGAAATGTTCTACAAAATAAAAATTATCCTAATTAAAAACAATGGAAATACATAGCTGTGTAAACTGTAAGCACTTGGCAAATAAAGCTTCACAGTTATAATAATAATAAACATAATATCCAGGCAGAGAGTGTTGATATACATGTTTGCTTTATGATCCATCAGCAATGGTAAGTTTCGAGTGGCAAATTGTGCAGTACTATAAGCAAATTGTAATATTACTTAAATTCTGATTATGAAATAATTTCTGTAATACATAACAGATTACAGATGAAAAAGAACAGAATTCCTGAAATCCAGAAATGATCCCTTTTTTAACATGCTGGAGGGAGAACAGTTCTTGCAAAATAATTGTACCAGGCAGCAATGAAAACCATGGTCAACATTACACATAAACCCACTTCCTCAGATGTAATTTTGGCTTGGATAACACTGTTCTTTAGGCTGCTCATGCTTTTCAAAGGACAAGATCTTTTTGCATATTAGCCAGCATGCTGCCAATCCCCAGCACACCCTCAATGGATGTCTATAGTGTGGGAAACTCCCCCTTCGCCTTGCATGCATTTCTACATGGCCCCCTCCCTTTCTCCCAAAATGGAAGAGACCTTCAGGGGACACTGGGGAGGGAAGGGGTTTTTTCTATTTCTTTTCTTTCACCAGAATGTGAGGCGGGGAAGTTCCCCGACTCTTTTTGTGCAGGCCGAAATATACTGTCATCCTTGTAGGTCACACAGTATGAGAACAGAGTCATGACCAGCGGTCTTCTGACAGCCAGTAGGGCATCTCATGAGAGGCTTTACTGGTGCTCCAGAATACTGTCCGCTGAAAGGAACTCCTTTCCTGTCTGTGTCACCTACAAGGATAACAACATACAGCGGCATGTCGAGCTCCCATCACAGGAGCCACGACTGAGCAATTTGGCATCAAGAGCACCCTAGACCCCACACATTTCCACTGTCTTTCGTGTCATGGCGAGAATCGCCGTTCCTTGCTCTATGACATCTCTTTCTATGGCGGATCCTATACCGTTTGTCCTGGTGCCAACAACCCGCTCCTTTTGCTGTTATGAGCTCGTTTTGTCCAAATTTTAAAGCTATTTTGCATATATTTCCCAGCATTCCAGCACCCCTCATCCATTATGGCCTCCATGGCTTCAGTACCCAAAACCCGGCCATCCAATAGTCTCCTTGTCTCCGTACATGTGACCCCGAACAACCAATCCCCAGTCTAAATTCGCCCCTAAATGCCTCCCTATTCTCTGTCAATCATCTGCAGGGGGAGGAGAAGCCCCAAAGCCGAGCTGGAAAAAGCCCCATCTGTCATAAGCACGCAGGGAGTCCAGTCCGAAATCCTCAGAGCCCAAAAGAGGTTTTAAAAAGACAAAAAACACATAAACCTTCAGGTCCCCCCCCGCTCAGAAAATTTCCCCCCTTTTCCTTGTGCAGCCCTCGGGGTCGCTGCATCCGCGGACCCCAGATGTCCTTTAAACACCAGCCCCCTGATATCATGGTGTATTGTGCCAACACACAACAGAGATGGGTCACTTACACAACTCCAGAGATAAGTATGTCTAGACACATTGCAATATGCTGGCGACAGAAGTCACTCTGTGACAATTCCGGAGACACTTGTATCCTCTGCTTTTGCGACTCGGTAACAGTTTGCAAACATGCAACATGTGGTAGTTAGTGCTATGCATTATGTCATGTAATGTCTCCATTTCTGCTTTTTTGTTCCCGTGCACAGAAAAAAAACCTCACACACGTGTGTGTATGCAGAGAATAGGATAAAATCCTTTTGTCTAAGACGGGGGCACGTCATACATGGGAGAGCAAAGAAAAAATTAGTACGCTCTAGGACTTTGGAGGACTAAAAGAGAAGGGCATTCTTTCAGCCAATCAGGAGACGGAGGCATGAGGGAACGGATTTGAAAACGGATAAGAATACCGCACACACTTCTGTTGGAACGTTTTCATCACGTTTCAGCTCGCTGAGAACACATTCAAATCTGTACCCTCCTGGAACACATTTGGAACACATTTAACCGTTCTGAGAACCCGATTGGAACACATACGTGCGGTATACTCAAATGCGTTCCGTTCTCATCACGTGATCAGAACGTTCTCAGAACCCAGTGCAGTAACCTTCTTAGTCTTCCAGCATTCATAAGATTCTCTCTTTGAGGGTTTGAAGGCAAGACTAATAATAGTAATAATAATAATATCACCAGTAATTTATATCCTGCTTTCCAACGGATTTATTTTGAATTTTAGGGAAGGTTTGATTTGCCCTTTGAGCAAATTGTATTTTGGGTGGTCTGTGAAAGATTGCATAAATGTGTGCACATAAAACACTTTGTATTTTCTGCAGGTGTGGAAAGAACCAAGATGCTTACAAGGGAAAGGAGAGAAGAGAAGAGAAACGACCCTCAATTCCTCCTTTGTGGAAGAAATTGGAGGAAAGAAGACCTCCGGACAGGTTAGTGTCCAGACCTCCTTTTTTGTGGTGGAGCCATTGGGAATTTGACTGACTAGGATGCAATGGGGCTGTTATTTACAATCCTCTGTCTTTCAGAGAAGGCTATTATCTATTGCAGATTCCCTTTTGAGATGTGGCAGTGTTCTTCACAGAGGAGAAAGGGCCACTCTTGAGTCCAAAGCAGAAATCTCTGTACAACGAGGTGATGATGGAAACCTATGAAAATGTGTCCTCTGTGGGTAAGGACCCATTGCCCTTCCTAGAGAATGGGGGCAACTGCTCTAGAAGGCTACATTGCAAGCAACACTGGTTCCAGTTTAATTTTTATAGGAACAGCCTGGGAAATCATGGCATTTATACTTTGTAGATTGTAGAACTACCCACATTATACCGGATCTTCAATCCTTCCACTGGCCGCCCATTAGTGTCTGGGCAAGATACAAGGTGTTGGTTGTAACCTTTAAGGCCCTACATGGCTTGGGTACTGACTACTTGCAAGAGTGCCTTCTTCCACACAATCCTCCCTGCACTGGAAAAAGTTTCCTAAAGCCTAAGAAGACTATATTGGCTACAACAACCCAGAGGACCTTTTCTTCTGCCTCTCCTAGGCTTTGGAATGACTTTCCGGAAGAGATCCATCACATCACCACCTTAGAAACCTTTAAAAAGTCTGTTAAGATGGATCTCTTTTGGTAGGCCTTTCCAGATTAGGGCTTTTCACTGTCACTGATATTGATATTGATACCCCGGCTACCCTGCATAGATAGAAGTTCTCCCCTCAGCCTCTCCATCCAATCTAGTCTTCACATGCGGTTTAAAGAATAAAGGAGGTAGGAAGGAGAAAGGTGTAGATAGTAATAATAAGAACAAAAACAAAAACAACTGTGATGTATGTTTGAATTGTAATTTTATTGATTGTATGGTTGTTTATTCTGAAAGTAAAAAGAATTTGAACATTATTTACAGTTTGACCTCAGTATCTGCTGAGGTTTGGTTTCAGGACCCCACGAAGTAACCAAAATCTGTGGATGTTCAAGTCCTATTACAAACAATGGGGTTGTAGTATGATGCGTCTTACATAAAATGGCAAAACCAAGGTTGGCTTTTGGGGATATATTGAGATGCAGAATCTGTGGATACTGAGAGCTGACTGTGAAAGGTTACAAAGCAGTTGAAATCATCCTATTAAGAGAAATGGAACCCATGTAATTGGACTCATGGAGAAGTGGTCAGATGGAACCAAGGAGAATGTGTTTCTTTGGTTGGTTTCCCTGGAAAGAACTGAGAATCTTGGCCAAGGTGGGAGTTGAGTCAGTTGAGGCTGAGAGGAGGAGGAGAGACCTCAGGACAAGAGCATTTCTCTGGGTTAGTTTGCCTGATTCCTATTTTATGTTAGTATTTTGAGTACAGTCTTCCTTACAGTGGAACCTACTCCTGCTTTGTGAAGGCATCACAAGTTGGACTGGTTGATCTCACCTGAAAGCATCCTTCTTATTCCTTCATTCCTATTGTACGTTCTTTGAACTGTATGGTTGTATTATTTATTACATTTCATCCCACCTTTCTCCTATGGGTGGGTCTCAAGATGGCTTAGGATACAAAATAAAGGTTGAACAAAAGCATTTCTTAAAAAAGAGCACATACTAGTAAAATAAGGATACTGCTATTCCTTCGGTTGGAAGTTCGTTCTTCAAGATCTGCAAGGGATAATCTACAAATGTTAACTGGGAGGGAAAGAGGACATTGGAGGACAATGGCTTGGAGATATAACACATAGACAGTAGTGAATGGAGACGTCCATGTTAGTGGGTTGGTGAATCTGCTCTGTCTTTTAGTCTGAGCTCTCTCTGGTGCTGACTCTATTTTGGATCTGGGCTCCAGTCCCATGGATGAAAACCTGGAGGAAATTCAATGCCCCAATAATATGGAAGTCACAGTCTGTCAAGGTTTACATGAACTCTGTGAAATGTGGTTTTTGTTTTGCTGTTGTCTGTCCTGAATTTCCCATCTCCACCAAATGACCCCAAGATCAAGCAAGAAGAGAGAAGGAGAAAACTGTGTCTCCTTCCACTTTCTCAACCCCAGGCGGAAATGTATGGACCTCTTTCATGGCAATGCTTAGACACAGCATTGCCATGAAATGCTCCTTAAGAAAAACAAGGCTTGTAATCTTTCACAGAAGACATATTATTTGGGAGGCAGTTCAAGAAAAATCCTATCAGGAAGGTGCCCTCAATTTCTTTTCTAGGCTTTTAGGCTGGTGGGCTTTTTCATCCACAGTCATACAGTGGAGGTGGCCTATGACAAACCTCCTTTGAACACAGACAAATGAAGAACTGCCTTCAACTTGACCACTAGCGAACCTGTTAAAAGTTTACATGATGAAGAGAGTTCTGCCTGATAGATCCTATGATGCTTCTTTTCAGTTTCACTTCATTTGCTGAGGTAAAATTGTATTTATTTGTTAGACTGTTTTTATACAGTTCTCCAGACAAAGGACTTGGAAAGAAGAAAGGTCCCTCCACAAAATTGTCTGGCCTTAAGATGAATGATAAAGGCATCATGCGAAATGAAGAAGAGACGGTGATCCTGAACCAGACAATTCTTTCTGACCCAGAGGAAGGGAGCCAAGTGAGTCTGGGACACTTTTATGCAATAGGTTCTTGGCCTTAGGAGAAAAGCCGCAATATGGAAAAGGGTCACCAGCTCATCTTTCTACTCTTTGTTCAAATGGACAGGTTTTCTCTGACCTACGGAGTCAAAGCAGCCATTTGGATGTTGAATGTGGATGGGAGGATGACTCACATTTGCCGCTGGGATCTTACTGGCATGGCTACAGAAACATGGATCTCATAGAATCAGATGACGACCTGGAACTAACTGACAAGGTACAGAAGAATCCTCATGCTCTTTCCATGGTGTTTTAGAGTTGGGCAGCATGTTTGCATCTGGATGCCTTGCAAAGAGAGTTAGTTATTCCTCCCCACAGAGAATGTATCCTTAAAGCAATAGAGGTCAGGGCAGGGGAGCATTAAATCCACCCCAAACTTTTTACTGAACTCTCTTCCCCCCAATAAATTCAATGCCTTGGACAGTCGAGATTAAAACCAACATGGATTCACTGTCCCACTAAGATGGAAGCCACTAAGGGGGTTGGACACAATGGGACACAGACCTTTGTCTTTAGTGAGAGCCATTCAATGACTTTTACGAGGCAAGTCAGGTCAGATCTAGGAGTCCAAGTAGACAACAAATTGAACATGAGTCGACAGTGCGATACGGCAGCTAAAAAGGCCAATACAATTTTAGGCTGCATCAATAGAAGTATAGTTAGAAGTTAAGATTTGATATGATAGCCCTGTTTGAATACTTGAAAGGATGTCGTATTGAGGAGGGAGCAGGCTTGTTTTCTGCTGCTCCAGAGACTAGGACCCAGAGCAATGGATGCAAGCTCCAGGAAAAGAGATTCCAGCTCAACATTAGGAGGAAGTTTCTGACAGTAAGGGCTGTCCGATAGTAGAACACACTCCTTCCTTGGAGTATAGTGGAGTCTCCTTACTTTGAGGTCTTCAAACAGAGGCTGGATGACCATCTGTCAGGGATGCTTTGATTGAGAGTTCCTGAATGGCAGAATGAGGTTGGACTGGATGGCCTTTGGGGTCTCTTCCAACTCTATGATTCTATGAATCCCATTAAATGTTCCATCATTTTGATCTAGTCCATCACTTTTTCCCATTCTACCAGTCTTATTATATAATGTACCATATTCCAGTATTCTTTCACTTTGACACAGGACCAGCAGAGATGGAAAAATGTGCCCTTTTCATTTCCGCACATCCAGCACCCATCAGAACAAGTCTTAGATACTTAATGTATATTTTCAGGTTTCTAATACCATTGAAAAATATTTTGTAGTAGTTTTCCCTTAGGGTTTGGGAAGCTGTGTATTTTATCCTCCTTTTCCAGGATAACTCCCATTCTTCCATCTCAATATTGTGTCCAAGATTTCTTGGCCATTGAACCATGTTTTCTTTAACCACTTCAGATTCCATAAAATGTTTTAACAGGATTGTATACAATCTCACAAGTGGACCTTTCCCTATAGCAAACATATTTCCTAGTATCTCTGTACTAATTATTTCTATTCCATATGTTTTCATAGCCAACAAAAACCTCTCTCTTATTTGCCTGAAAATAAGCCAATTACATTGTTTACCTTCTTCTCTTATTTCTTCTAACGTTTTTAATTTAATCATATTGCCTTGCTTAGTTATCATTGTATTATTATTATTATTTATATCACGCTTCTCCAAACAGATCAAAAGAATCAGTAAAATGCAATAATAATAATAATAATAATAATAATAATAATAATACGTTTTATTTATAGACCGCTATTCCGCGATGATCATAGCGGTGTACAGTAAAATCGTAATATAATACAAAATACAGTTAAAGGAGGGAGAAGTCTCGTCCTTCAGGCAGTCCCTGATGTTGCTGGGTCTGCCTGAGGGCTCCCTCAGAGGCCGAGATGACAGTTGAAGAGGGAGGGGCCTCTTCCTTCAGGCAGACCTCGATGTTGCTGGGTCTGCCTGATGG
>JACSCI010000382.1:5092-24682 GCA_016801065.1 Sceloporus tristichus | reverse complement strand
TGCCTGATGGCTCCCTCTGAGGCCGAGATGACAGTTGAGGAGGGAGGGGCCTCTTCCCTCAGGCAGACCTTGATGTTGCACAGTGTTGCGTCCAAAACTCTCCCAGTTCCTCCCTTCCACATTAAAATACAATTAAATTCTTAAACAATTATTAAAATAATTATTAAAAACAGAGCAGAGGCAGTTAGAACAGTTCTTGAAGAATTTATGAAATTAATTGGAGATTGCTGTAATGTTAAAAAGACGATCAAGATGGGTGATATATCAGACCTCTTCCGGAGGCTATTCCATAAACTGGGAGCGGCAGAAGAGAAGGTCCTCTGGGTAACTGCAGCCAGCCTTGTTATTTCTGGCTGCAATAAGCTTTTACTAGAGGACCTCAATGTGTGGGGCAGATTGTATGGGAGAAGGAGATCCTGTAAGTAAGCCGGAACCAAGCCATGAAGGGCTTTACAGGTTATAACCAAGACATTCTACTGACTCCGGAAATTAATGAGCAGCCAGTGAAGAGACGTTAGTATAGGTGTGATATGGTCACCTCTAGATCTTCCAGTGACCACTCTGGCTGCCATATTTTGGATTAGTTGAAGTTTCCAGACTTAATACAAGGGTAGCCCTATGTAAAGCACATTACAGAAGTCAAGATGTGAGGTTACCAGCGCATGCACCGTAGTTTTCAAGCCTTCAGGTTCCAGGAAGGGACACAGTTGGCGTATCAATCAAAGATGATAACAGGCACTCTTGGCCATCACATCTATCTGAGCTGACAACTGGATAGATGGATCCAGGAGCACCCCCAAACTGCAAACACAGTCCTTTATGGGAAGTGTGACTCCATCTAGGTCCGGTTGACAGACCTCCATACCCAGAATAGGACCTCCAACAACACGCACCTCCATTTTATCTGGATTCAGTTTCATTCTGTTTTTTCTTCATCCAGATCATTACTGCCTCAAGACATTCATTCAGAGGGAGATGCCTTCTTTAGTTGTCACTGAGATATCTCTGGATGTCATGAACATACAGATAGCACTTGCCCCATGCCTCTGGATGAACTCTCTTGGCGGTTTGATATAAATGTTGAATAGCATTGGGGATAGGAAGGTGCCCTGGGGAATACTGGATTTAAGATCCCTTTTAGAGGAGCAACTGTCCCCAAGCATCTCCATCTGGAATCTGCTTAAGAAACAGGACTGGAACCATTGAAATGCATTGGCTCCTATCCCCAATTCCCTCGGGTATTCCAGAAGGATGCCATGGTCAATAGTATCAAAAGCCACTGAGAGGTCCAAAAGGATCAACAGGGTCACACTTCCCCTATTAATACTCAAGTGGAGATCATCTAAGGTGACCATAGCAATCTTGACTCCGTATCCCATCCTGAAGCCAGGTTGAAATGGATCTAGGTAATCTGTTTCATCCAAGACCATTTGGAGTTGAAGAGAAATGGAAGATGGGGGACCGGTCTGTAATTGTTCATGTCCAAGGGATCTGGGGAGGGCTTTTTCAGAAGCAGCCGTATCACTGCTTCTTTTAAGCAAGATGGAAAATAGCCCTCCCTAAGAGATGCATCTATGATATATCTCAGGTGAGTCCTCATAGCATCTCCTCCTTGGAAGATCAGCCATGAAAGGCAAGGGTTGAGAGGGCAAGTTGTCTTCTTCACACTTCCAAGGAGCTTGACCACATCCTCGGTACTCACAGACTCAAATTGATCCAGTATGATTTTATTCACAGAGTCACTGGACACCTCACCTATACCCTCTATAATTTTAATCAAATGTTTTTAGTGTTTTTATTGTTGAGGTATGGAGCAGCATTGAAAATGTTCAGATGTGGCAGAGAAGCTAATGGACACTCGCTGCTCTTAACCAGGAATTGGTTGCAGCTGTGGCTCCAGACAGCAGGTGATTGTCCAAGATTGTGGCGGAGTGTGCCAGAGAGCGCATAGCACTTATGGAAATATACTGTGTCATCTGAAATGGTTGACAGTAGTCCAGGTAACACAGGAAATTGTACAGGAAGAGGTTGAGCTAGATTGCCACATGGCAAGAGTGTATATAAACTCAGTTCATCATTGTACAGTGTGGGTTTTGTAATTGGTGGTTGGTGTTGGTCTACCTCTCGTGTATGTTTTGCAACCAAAAATAAACATTGCCTCTTTGTAGAAAAGCCAGCCTACGGTGCTTTAATCTAGCAGCTGTGTTTCCTGGCAAAGCTCCAGTCTGCCAGTTTGTCTATCTACTCACAAGCTTCCCAGATTACTCTGAGTTCATCTCTGCATTTTCTCCCAACATTTATATTCTCATTGTTTAATCCAGTTTTAGTACTGGGATCGGGAGGGGAGAAGGCATACGGATTGATTTCTTTGGGATTTTATTGTGACCTCGATATATTTTATTCTTGTAACCAGCACAGTTTCTCCTTCATAGAGCGGGCTAGAAATAAATCTCTTCTTATTATATTATGCTGGCATCCAAGTCGGCTTGTATCTCGTGTGTGTGTGTTTGCCTTTGTTGTTCTTATGGCTGGGAATGGAGCTGAGGACTGAAGAGAGAAGAAAGTGTCAGTTTTGTGCAAATTCACAACTTCTGTGCATCAAAGTGTCCAGTGTGTTGAAATAGCAAAGAACTTTATTGAAAACACAGTCATAAAACCAGTATTTAAGCCAGAACTGCCCTCCCCAAGTCAAAGAATATATTGTAACCCCAAAACCTAAAACTCCTCCTTCTACCAAACCTAGCCCTCACCTACAATTCCCACCATCTATCCCCCACTATTAACCAGCCCCACTTTGCCATCCTTCTCACACGCACAATCTCTCCCTGCCCCAGACATTCGAAGAAGCTAGATCCCTTTCTGTTACTACGGGTCCCCAACTTTCTTCAGCCAACATCCCACAAATTCCGAATGCTATCATTGCTATTCTAGCTAGCTGCAACAAATCCTAGCCCCCAATTTCGCTAACCTTAACCACGACCCACAATACCCAGTCAAACTTAAAACCCAAAGCAATCATCTATACTAGTAGCAATTAAAACCTAACATTAACAAATATAACTTTAAAACATAAACAGACATATGAACAGAAAAACTGTACAAATGAATTCATAAGGGCTTTTTAGCACCGCTGGATTGAAAAAATACTTTTGTATTCCATCTTTACAAAAATAATGTTCGTTCACTTCTTGGATTTGTGTGGCTTCTCTCCTGTGTTGCCTCTCTGGTGACTGAATAGGCCTGACCTCCAAGAAAAGCATTTCCCACACTGCTGGCATTTGTATGGCTTCTCTCCTGTGTGGATTCTCTGATGTATCAGTAGGTCTGACTTCTGAGAAAAACCTTTCCCACAATGCTGGCATTTGTATGGCTTCTCTCCTGTGTGGACTCTCTGGTGTCTCACTAGGACTGACTTGAAATAAAAACATTTCCCACAATGCTGGCATTTGTATGGCTTCTCTCCTGTGTGGATTCTCTGGTGTGTCAATAGGTTTGACTTACAATAAAAACATTTCCCACAATGCTGGCATTTGTATGGCTTCTCTCCTGTGTGGACTCTCTGATGTGTCAGTAGGTTTGACTGCCGAGAAAAACATTTCACACAATGTTGGCATTTGTATGGCTTCTCTCCTGTGTGGACTCTCTGATGTCTCACTAGGACTGACTTCAAATAAAAACATTTCCCACAATGCTGGCATTTGTATGGCTTCTCTCCTGTGTGGATTCTCTGGTGTGTCAGTAGGTGTGACTGCCGAGAAAAACATTTCACACAATGTTGGCATTTGTATGGCTTCTCTCCTGTGTGGACTCTCTGATGTCTCACTAGGTGTGACTGCCGAGAAAAACATTTCCCACAATGCTGGCATTTGTATGGCTTCTCTCCTGTGTGGATTCTCTGGTGTCTCACTAAGTCTCTCTTAGAAGAAAAACATTTCCCACAATGCTGGCATTTGTATGGATTCTCTCTGGTGTGGACTCTTCGATGCCTGACAAGGATCGACTTGTACGCAAAATGTTTCCCATAATTTGGGCATTTATGTGACTTCTTTCTTGTGTGGACTCTCTCATGACTGACAAGTTCTTCTGTAAAGAAGCAAAATAATATTGAATATCAGAGTTAAGAGAAGAAAGTGTTAGCCCAAGATTTAGCCCTACATTCACGTCTCCCTATTTGATATTAAATTAATAAAGTTGGGGTGGGTGTCCTGAGCATGACCCTGTTGCAGATGCCCCAAATCCATGAAACGATTATATCCTTACTCACAGGAGCTGGCAAAGAAGAGATTGTGGGGGAACTACCTTGAGGTAATCAGTAGAAGCAGATAGTCATACAGACTGTTGAAAAAAAAATTCTTTTAAACATGTGCAAAATATTTTGATTGAAAAGTGGCATCATATCCTGTGAGACGGCCAGAGAGTTCTGAGTCTGAGCACATGGCATGATGCAAGCTAACTGCAGAGGACGCTTCATGCTGTGTGGCACCAGGAGATGAATCACAACCAATACAGTATACAGCTCACATGTGGATTGCTGTGGAGAGGATTGCATTGGAATTGTTTATAGAAGAGATGGTGAACATGGTGGAAGTCAGAGAGGAGAGCTTGCAAATATTTTTATTATATTGCAACTCAAGATAGAGAACCTCCAAAGATTCGGATGAAATCAACTGTGTCTGTGACTTATTTTTAAGTGTGAAAAGTGGTCAGTGCATTGCCAATACCTGTATCTGGAAAGTTGTTTCCATACTGTGCTATGTTATTGTTGAGCTGCATCTGGGAGCATCGTGTTCACATTGCGCTGTACATTGGCTTGTGAACGGAACTGAAATTCATAGCCAACAAGGTCCTGAGGACCAGTGTGCTAATCCCTTATGTCTGAGGTATTTGCACCAAGCCCCTATTGCATTCAATTTGATTTTGGACCATATTTTTCCCACCAAGGAAACTTTATAAAACGATATAAACCTTATAGAAAACCCAGGTTCTGCCCACTAGCAACAATTTCAGTATAAATATTTCAGTCCAGTTGCAGACAGACACTTTGTTGGTTTACATTGCTAAATACTTCACTACACTCACCAGCTCCACTTGCCATGGGAGTTACTGATGTCTCTCCCCATTCTGGATCCTCAGCAATTGGAATCAAGTTCCATCTAGGTTATGTATTACCATTGGCAAAGCCTAACATCTATTCACCACTCCTACCTTTGTTACTTAGTTCTTGTGTGTTTTTGTGAACACCTATATGTCTGTGCATGCGTGTACAGTGCACCTGTGTCATACGTGGGCACGCCTTACGTGGATTTCAACATACACTAAAAGCCACACTGGGAAAAGGGGCAACATGCCCCATAAGGGTTAATGGCGCCTGTGTCTGTGGCGGGAGCGGCCGCTCCAGTACGTGGAGCCCCATTCATTTAAATAGGGCCCAAGAATACACAAATTCCCCTAATGCCCGGGGGAGGGGGGAGGGAGAGAGTCCGGAACAGGATGACTCCCAAGGTTGCTTGGGCCCAGAGTACTTGAGGGAACGCCTTCTTCCCTATTGTCCATCCCGCACACTAAGATCCCCTGGAAGAAATCTACTACAGCCAAAAAAATCTAGGCTAACATCAGTCTCCCAGAGAGCCTTTTCTATTACTGCTCCAAAACTATGGAACGACTGCCGAAGGAGATCCGTCACATTCCCACTCTGACAGCTTTTGAGAAAGCACTCAGGACGGATCTCTTCCGGCAGGCCTTTCCAACCTAGTTACCCTCCCCAGATATAGAGATATTTGTCCCCTCATCTGTCTACTCTTCCCTGCCTATGTTTTTACCTATTTTTAATGTCTTTAATATTTTTAATGTTTTTACTGTTTTTATAGTATTACTGTTTAATCCTGTTTTAATACTGAGAATGGGGGGGGGGGGTAGGTCAAGGTGTTTTTTTAAAACTCTATTGTACTTTGATCTATTTTATTGTTGTACCCCGCCTGGATTCTTCATGATTGGGTAGGCTAGAAATAAACCATTATTATTATTATTATTATTATTATTATTATTATTATTATTATATTGCTGTTGCCTCAATCTCTCCTTTGAGCTAAGTAGCACTTGGGAGTGTCCTCCCCAGTCTCCAACATTTTGTGTAACAAAGGGCCTCTGGAATCAACCATGGAGCTAAGCAAGCTCAGGTTGGAAAAGACACATTAGAGAAAAAGGAAATTTTGTGTTGCCCTTTCCTCTCTTCATAGATATTGCTCAACATTTCTAAATGGAGCCCCTTAATATGTTTGAAAACAAGGGTCTGAGCTGGTTCTCACCAGTTCATTTCTTAAAATCTGTCAGGTTGGTGGCTGCCTCCCAATCCCCAAGGCCTCTCTCCTGGTCCTCCCCAGAGGTCCCTTCCTCTCCACACAGAGCTAGGCAATCCTGGCTTTGGTCCTGCCTTCCCCTCCTGGCTCCCAGATGCGTGACCCCCTTCCCTTTCTCCCTCCGCTTAGCCAACCTTCCCTCTTGCCCGTCTGCACCGCTTCAGCATCTCATTTTCAGCCTCTCTTCCCTGCCTTTCTATTTTTCACTTTCCCTTCATCTCTCTATTACAGACACAAACCCACAGAGTGTGATGCATAAAAGGGATCATAGAGTCATAGAGTTGGAAGAAACGGCAAGGGCCATTCAGTCCATCTGCCTGCCATGCAGCAGCTCTCAATCAAAGCATCCCCAACAGATGGGCATCCAGCCGCTGCTTGAAGACCTCCAAGGAAGGAGACTCCACTACACTCCGAGGAAGGAGTGTGTTCCACTGTCGAACAGCCCTTACTGTCAGGAAGTTCTTTCAAATGTTCAGGTGGAATCTCTTTCCTGAGGCTTGCATCCACTGCTCCGGGTCCTATTCTCTGGAGCAGCTGAAAACAAGTCAGCTCCCTCCTCAGTATGACATCCCTTTTAGGCCCATTTGTTGAGAAAGGCAGGATAATCAATATACCAATAATTCATTGGCAAAGGCAGAGCAAGAGCAATTTTGGTGAGGGTGAAGTGCCAGGGAGCAGCCTTAAAACAGCCTTAAAACATCTATAAGACAGGCATGGACTACTGATGAGGTTTGGAGGAGATCCCAAGGACAACCCCACATTGTATTGCTGGGTGTGTGTGTGTGTGTGAAATAATATTTTGCCCCTCAACATCCCACAGCATCCCTTTGGGGAAGTGGAGGCCATTTTGCCACTATTGGGCCCTCTCTGAGCCATTGCAGGCCCAAAGGAGGTCTTTCCCCCAAGAAGACTCTCCAGAGCCTTAAAAGGATGGAAGAGGGGCCAAAAAGGTAGGAAACTTGCTCAGGGATGTGCTGAGTACCATTTGGATGAGAAAAGCATTAATCTCCATGGCTTCGTTCCACAAAATCCTAGAATAGGCAGTTTGGGATGGAGTATTTAGTATCCTTAGAAACTGGAGAGCAATAGTGCCTCACTGAACTACAGATTCAAATATTCTACAGGATGTTGCTATCACAATTAAACTAGGTTTGAAAGGGATCTAGGACTCCTAGTAGACGGCAAGTTGAATATGGGCCAATAGTGTGATGAGGCAGATACAAAGGCCAATGTTATTCTAGGCTGCATCAATACAAGAATAGTTTCTAGATCAAGGGAAGTAATAGTGCCACTCTATTCTGCTTTGGTCAGGCCTCACTTGGAATAATCCTGTGTCCAGTTCTGGCCCCAGAATTAAAAAAGGATGTTGACAAATTGAAGCATGCCCAAAGGAGGGTAACCAAAGTGGTGAAGGCTCTGGAAACCATCAAGCTCTATGAGGAGCAGCTTAGAGAGCTGGTTATGTTTGGCCTGGAGAAAAGAAGATAAAAAGTGGACATGATATCCATTTTTAAGTATTTGAAAGGTTGTCATGTTGCGTAAGGAGCAGGCTTGCTTTTTGCTGCTACAGAGAAAAGGAGACACCACAATGGATGCAAGCCACAGGGGAAGAGGTTCCACCTAAACATTAGGAGGAACTTTGTGACAGGAAGAGCACTTTGACAGTGGAATATACTCCCTTAGAGTTTGGTGGAGTCCTCTTCTTTGGATGTCTTTAAAGAGAGGCTGGATGGCCATCTCATGGGGATAATTTGAATGTGTATTCCGGCATGGCAGAAGGGGGTTGAACTAGATGGCCCTTGTGATCTATTCCAACTCTATGATTCTATAATTCTAGTGGAACCAAAGCAACATGATAATTTAGCATAAAAGGGACCTCAGTCTTCATAGAAAGAGCCATGGATTCAGGTTCCTTACCTACAGAAGCCACATTCTCATAATTGTCCATCATTACATAATTGTATAAAAGTTTCTGCTTCTTTGTCAGCAGTTTCCATTCATCCTCAGTGAAATAGACCGCCACATCTGCAAAGGACACCTGAAATAGAAAATAGCCCTCATCCAGAGAGTGACTAAGCAAAAGGGGAGGAAAGCACATGATATATCCCAAATATTATTTCATCACTTCAGAATTCAGTCCAGGAAATAAATTTTAAATTCTGTAAGCAAGCTACTTCCTTTGAGATCAGATTGTCTTGAATCCTTTCAATATAATATACAATATAATAAAAATATAATTTAGGCCATGGCTGGGATATAGAGGATGGATTAGGATACTGATTACCCCAAACATATAGTACATTTAGCCTCAAAAGAATTATTGTGCACATAGCCATTTCTTGCCAAATTTCAGAGGCAAATATCATTTTTCAAAAACCAGTTCTGGGGAGCACTTTGGACTTGAGGGCCACTGGGCTCACCCCCAATTTAGATCCAGAGATGGTCTCCCATATCCCCAACATTTCACAGACAGGAAAAGCAAGGCACATGTGGACAAGCAACACCAGAAGGTGGTGAGGATGGCCAAAGTTGTTTATGAGGAAGATCACACAAGCAGGGAAGGGCACAGTAGTTTGCTTTTGCTTCGGCCTCCTGGCAAGGGAAGACCCTGGCAACTTATCTCCTCTCCTTTTAAGTTGATGGGTGCAAACTCCTTGGAAGTCATTTTTCAAGAACCCAAGAGAGCTGAGGAGAAGAGGGAACGTGGGAGGAGAGAGAAACCTACACTTTTGAAAGCTCCTGAAAAAAGTGAGGTGACAGAGGATTAACCAGGAGTTTCTCTGACAAACTGGGACAATATGTTCTCCACTTGCCTTCATGAGCTGCCCCAGCAGTGACACAAATGAAACTAATAGTCAGGATGGCAACTCACCAAAGAGTTGTACTTTGACAGCCTCTTTCTCTTGGAGCCCAACTTCCTCTGCTTGGCCTCTGTGTTGGCCATTAGGTCCTGGTGGCCCTGCGGTTGGGTCTCTTTCAGCAAAATATGCCCCAAAGTTGTGTAGAAGGAGGCTGAGATGAAGTTCCTGAGAAAAGAGACCAGAGTTAGGCTTGGTTTCTCAAGAAACCCTGCACCACTCAAAGACACAGAGAACAGCATGCTGCTAGTGAGATACACAGGTGATATATGCCTCCTTTGAGCCAATGCAGAGATGGGTAGCCCCTTCTCCCTCTGCACCAAACAAAGCCCCCTGGACCTAGAATAGATTCACTGCAGCTCCCCTACACAACAGATACTCCATGTTAAAATGCTTTTGATGTTGCTATGTTGTGCAGCACATGATGCAACATATTAACGTATGGCGCCAGATTCTGCACCTTGACTGTAGTCAGTAGCTTGTGAGCTGAAGAAACACCTGTCGCTTTCTCAATGAGCAAAGAGACACTGTAATCTTCTCTCAGATGAGGCTTTTATTCATATAAGAAGTTCCACTGTGTACAACACTATATACATCGACACCCTCCACCATTCACACCAGTAACAACCCACTCTGAGGCACACACTGTCTGACTCTTCCTCAGTGACAGTTGAGAATGACTGTTGACAGATGCATCAACATTCCAGTGACGCACTGTTTAAATGCTGACACATCTAACTGCCACTAGAGCTGTCAATGACTTCCACAACAGCTCCACCTAGTGGCCACATGCCTGTCATTTCCTCAGACCTGTTCTCCATGGTCCTGACACTCCATGCCTTGTGAGAGTGGAGGGGGGTCAGGGGATGGGGAATTGGAGAGGACCCTGGCTATGTCCCTGTAGCTAGATGTGAAACGAGTGCATCATCACCCAAAATAAAATGGGACCTCTTAGCAAATCTATGGGAGACGCTGCCTCAAAGCGCATGGGAGGAGTCTTTGGCTGGATGACCATCTGTTCGGAGGACTTGGAGGGCAGAATGGGGCTGACTGTTTGGCCCTTGGGGCTCCCTTCCAGCCCTAGGAGTTTATGAAGCCTACCTTACAAGGCTGTTGTGGGAGTTAATCACACGACAATTACTACACAAGAATGGCCACCTTTTAGCAGCTTACAATAAAAAGATCCATACAATACAATAAAAACATGTTTCATGATATCCCAAACTCTAACCCTAACACTCCCATCCAAAATAAAATACCATTAAATTACTGGACAGTTATTAAAAACAGGGATAGTAGCCAAAGCCTGATGTTTGTGAAGAATAAGAATAAGGCTTGTATTAAAACTATCCTCCCCATTTCTGATCCCTGTTAAAACCCATGTTCCCCAGAAGGAGCAGAGCTTTGTAAGAAAACCATATCTGAAAAGACACACAAAACACACAAAAAGAAACACACTTCCTTCCTTTTGGCCCAAGGAGCCTGGCCTCCTTCTGACTCTGGAGCCTCAGGAGAGAAAGAGAAGCCTCTGTTCAACTAAGGCCTCAGAGAAGGTTCCGGAACAATATTCCCCACAATCACAAGCAGCACAAAATAGCCGCCAGAACACAAAATGGCTGCCTCTTCCTCAGCGCTTGGCAGTTGGCAGTTTGAGGCCTTCAGGGAAGAGAGAGAGACTGAGGGGAAGAATGGAAATTAGGTCCTGCAGAAATAAGTCACTTTGATGCTGCTTTAACCTCTCATTGCTATGGAATCTGGGTTTTTTTCCACTTTGTGACACTTAGCCTTCTCTGCCAGAGAGATCGGGTGCCACAATGAACTACAAATCCCAGGATTCCACAGGATGGAGCCAGGAGAGTTAAAGCGGTTTCAAACTGGATTATTTCTGCAGTGCAGATACAGCCTGAGTCAGTTGTAAAAGTGTAGAAACACCAAAGGCTCATTTTTACCCTTAAAAATGGTTTTACTTTTTAAAAGATAAACAGTTTGTTTTTCTGTCTAATCCTTATTTTTGTTCTTCTTGTTTGTTTGTTTCATTTTTGAGATGGTTTGGTCTGTCAGCTGCCTTCTTGCCTGAAAATCTCTTAATAAGAAAACTGAGGAGACTTTTAAAACCTCCCAAAGGAGCTCCTTTTGGCCTTTTTTGGGGGACAAGCCTCCTCTTGGAAGCCAAAGCCCAATGTTTGTGAAGAATAGGGACTTTCCCACCAGAACACAAAATGGCTCCGGAAAACAAAATGTGAGTCTGGTGCAGGGGGCGGGGTCTTCCACCTGCTCTGCCCCCATTGGCCAGCCTCAAGAAGAGGAGGAGCTTCTGCTTCTCTATTTAGCTCTGTGCAGGGAAGAGTGAGTGAGGAGAGAGGAGTAGAGTGTCAGAGGGAGAAAGACAGAGAGGAAGGAAGGAAGGAAGGAAGGAAGGAAGGAAGGAAAGAAAGAGAAGAGAAGAGAAGAGAAGAGAAGAGAAGAGAAGAGAGGAGCAGAGTGTTAGAGAGAGAAGGAGACAGACAGAGAGGGAGGAAGGAGCTAAGTGAGTGGAGGGACAGCAGAGAGACAAGGCCTGGAACCACTAGGCTTCACTGCTGCATTGAGGTCTGGCTGGGCCTGGCTTGGTCTGCTGCTGCTGCTGCTGCTTTTCTTTGGCCACTGCCATTGAGGAGGGGAGGAAGGAGGCCCAGCAGTCCTTCTAGGCATGGCCCTCTCTCTCTGAAGGTGGCAGAGTGGGACTCCCCAAAGGGGATATTAATGCTTTTAATGGTGGCTCTCATGCTGTAGCAAAGAAGAAGAAGAAGAAGACGATGATGATGATGATGATGATGATGATGATGATGATATCAGGCCTGCAGCGGAGAGGATGGAGCTGCCGCCAGACCTTAACTGTTATTAATGCCCCCCAGTCATTCTGGGACAGAGGCATCCAGTTTGTGTTCTGGCTGCCATTTTGTGCTGCTGGTGACTGTGGGGAATAATGTTCCAGAACCTTCTCTGAGGCCTCAGTTGAACGGCCTCTCTTTCTCTCTGAGGCTCCAGAGTCAGAAGGAGGCCAGGCTCCTTGGGCCAAAAGGAAGGAAGTGTGTTTCTTGGTGTGTCTTTGTGTCTCTTTTCTGAGAGGGTTTTCTTATACAGAAATGAGGAGGATACTTTTAATATAAGCCTTATAATTATTATTCACAAACATTGGGCTTTGGCTTCTAAGAAGAGGCTTGTCCCCCCAAAAAGGCCAAAAGTGGCTCCTTTGGGAGGTTTTAAAAGTCTCCCCAGTTTCCTTATTAATAGATTTTCAGGGAAGAAGGAAGGAGGCAGACCAGACCATCTCATATTATGACCAAATAAACACAGAAACAAACAAGAACAACAAAAATAAGGATTAGACAGAAAAGCAGACTGCTTATTTCTTTTAAAGGAAAGCCATTATTAGGAAGGTAAAAACAAGACTTTGTGCTTCTGCCCTTTTACAACCGACTCAGCTGTATCTGCACCGCAGAAATAATCCAGTTCGAAACCGCTTTAACTCTCCTGGCTCCATCCTGTGGAATCCTGGGATTTGTAGTTCTTTGTGGCACCAGATCTCTCTGGCAGAGAAGGCTAAGTGTCCCAAAGGTAAAATCCCAGGATTCCATAGCACTGAGCGTTAAAGACAAACCTATTACTCGCATTTACCATCCACTGCTTCCAAACTACCAGACTAACTTTTATTTCTATCTCATTCATTTTTTAATTATCTGTTAATAAGTAAAAAGCAAATATATATTGTTCTACTTAGACTTATCCTTATGAATCATTTGTTTTCTCTTGCAGTCCTCATTTAAATTGTAAAACAGTTGATACAAAATCGCTCTCATTAGATTAAACTAAACATCATTGGGCTTTTAACCTCCCAACATACTTCTGTTTTACAGCTGTTATATTTCTTTGAATAAATTAAAACACTTCAACTTAAATTAGTTCTGTCTCTAAAGTAGCATTTTCCCTCCATGCTTCTGGAGATATTCAACAATATTATTCCAGTCTCCTTTATATACATTTGACGCTCCTTTCTAATTCCTCTTCAGAGTTTGTCAATTTCCATCATGTCCAGAAGCTTAAATATCCAATCTTCTTTTGAAGGTATTTCTTTAGTTTTCCATCTCTGAGCAAACACTATTCTTGCAGATGACAACATATAAAATAATATTAAACCATTTTCCCCCCATGGATTGTTCTATTATATTAAGCAAAAAAATTCAGGCACGAATTTAAAAGATAGTTACAACTTTCTTAATTTCAAAATAAATAAACTTCCAATATTGTATCGCTTTCCCAAAGTCCACCACAAATGATAGATTGAGCCCTTTTCGTTTTCACATTTCCAATACAAATTACTGCAATTCTTTTTTTTTCGTATAATCTTTATTAGGCATTAAAAACACATAAAGATACACATAACAATATATAAGATGAATGACATATACAGCATTACATCTTAAATAAAGATATTAGTTATAAACTATACACAATATATAGTATTCTAATCTAAAAATAAAGCAAGATTAAGTAAGACTTCCAAGAGAAATATGGGACACGATTATGACAAATTATAGCAATGAGATCTAAACAAATAGAATTAATCCACAATTTAAATATAGTAAAAAAAAAAGTCATATATCATATATTATACTTATGTTTTTGCTTCTGTGCCTAATCTCATATCCTTCCTGATAAGATAAATCAAAAATCATATAAAATTAGGGGACAGGCCTTCTTTCTTAATAAACAACATAAAAGGATGCCATACTTCTTTTGTTATTTCCCATTCAAGGTTTTTCATGCAGCAAGTGAGTTTCTCCAATTCCATATAATCCAATAGTTTCATAGTCCAGTCCTTCCACAAGGGCTGCCCTGACCCGTTCCAACAAGAAGCATACACCAATCTGGCCGCTGAAATCATATAAAACAGTAATTTCCCATGCATATTCTCAAGTTTAACATCCATAACCATATTCAACAAAAACATTCTCGGGTCTAACGGGGATTTATAATTAAGAATCATTTGCATCTTCTGATGAATCACTTTCCAGTATTTCTTGGCATGCTGGCATTGCCACCACAAATGTACCAGGGATCCTGGGGAGTTACCACACTTCCAGCAGACCAAATTTTGGTGTTTGTAAATTTTGGAGAGCTTTAAAGGAGTTAGATGCCACCTATTCTGCATCTTGTAATAATTTTCTCTGATTGCTATACAATGTCTTTACATCAGGAAGTCCCAAGCCCCCGTTTTTACATCATCCTGCATTATCCGAAAGCGGACTCTAGGCTTCTTGCCTCCCCACAAAAACTTGCTCATATCTCGATTCCACGTTACAAATGGTGCTTCATTAGTTAAGATTGGGATAGTTTGAAACAAGAAAATCATTCTAGGTAAAACTAACATTTTAATAGCAGCCACTTTACCCAACCAGGATAAGCCGATTTTATTCCAACGGGATAAATCTAATTTTAAGCCAAGTTTTACAGTAATTATTCTTATACAGTTCCGAATTTTTAGTGGAGAGCCAAACCCCCAGGTATTTAACTGTATCAAATTACTGCAATTCTTATACATCTTGCTTATTCTCTTTGGTGTTAAATACCACCAAAAATATTTTATAATAACTCTCTTTGATGTTTTGGCTGCAAGTATAGTTCAGTCTTTGTTTCCAAGTGTATTCCCACTGGTCTAATTCAATTGCAAAACCAAAGTTTTGAGACCATCTGATCATAGTTTCTCTAATAACTTCCTCTTATGTACAGATTTTAAGAATACAATTATAAAGGCTTGCTATCAAGGCATCTTTATTCAACATTATTTCCTGTTCCAGATCAGAGTCTGATTTGCAAATACCGTATTGGTTTTTATCCATTAGGAAGAGCTCTCTAATTGTCTGTCAAAGAACCATGAAAGATCATTACCCTGATCATTAGGATCTTCTCATGTCTTTATTCTATAACCAGTTGTATCTATTTGCTTTCATTCTTTATAGGAGAACCAATTTGCATCCTTTTTTAATCTCTGTTCTCTTTTCTCAGGGACTTCATCTTGCCCCCCCTTGGACACAGCTTTGGGCACCTTTTGCTGGAAGTGACCCAAGTGCAAGACCACCAGGACCCTGCCCACCTGATGGCCGACAGAGAGGCCAAGCAGAGGGAGTTGGGCTCCCAGAGAAAGAGGATGCAGAGATACAAGAACTCTTCGGTGAGTCGAGGTTCTTGACTATTAGTTTTATCTGTGTCAGTGATGGGCCAGTTCATGAAAGCAAGCGGAGAACATACTCTCCCAATTTACCAGAGACAGTCCTTCAGTAAGTCACTATCCTATTAGCTTCATCTGTGTCACTGCTGGGCCAATTTATGAAAGGAAGCAAATCACATACTGTCTGAGTTTAGCAAAGACAGTCCTGGTTAATGTTGTGCACTTCCTAGCTTGTGTGATCTTTCTCATAAACAACTTTGGCCATCTTGACCACCTTTTGGTGTTCCTTGTCCACATGTGTCTTCCTTTTCCCATCTGTGAAATGTTGGGGGATATGGGAGAACATCTCAGGATCTAAAAATGGGGTGGGCCCATTGGCCCTCAAACCCACAGTGCTCCCCAGAACAGTTTTTTAAAATTAACTTTTGCCTCTGAAAAGTGGCAAGAAATGTCTAAATGCACTATAATTCTTTGGTGGCTAAATGTTCTGTATGTGTTGGGATAGTGAGTATCATAATCCATCCTCTATATCCCAGCCATGGCCTAAATTATATTGTTTATTATATTGTATATTATATTCGACACAAACTGGATCTCGAAGGCAGTAGTTTTTTTTTCTTGCTGCCAGAATTCAAAGTTTATTTCCTGGACTGAACTCTGAAGTGATGAAATAATATTTGGGATGAACCTTGTGCTTTCCTCCCCTTTTGTTTAGTCACTCTCTGGATGCGGACTATTTTCTGTTGCAGGTGACCTTTGCGGATGTGGCAATATATTTCACTGAGGCCGAATGGAAACTGTTGACGAAGAAACAGAGACTGATGTACAGTTCTGTAATGATGGAGAATTATCAGAATGTGGCCTCTGTGGGTAAGGAACCTGAATCCACTAGGATTATAGAATCATAGAGTTGGAATAGACCACAAGGGCCATCGTGTTCAACCCCCTTCTGCCATGCAGGAATACACATTCCAAGCACCATCCAGCCTCTGTTTAAAGACCTCCAAAGAAGAAGACTCCACCAAACTCTAAAGGAGTATATTGAACTGTCGAAGAGCTCTTACTGTCCCAAAGTCCCTAGTAATGTTTAGGTGAAACCTCTTTCTATGTGGCTTGCATCCATTGTGGTGTCTCCTTTTCTCTGTAGCAGCGGAAAGCAAGCTTGCTCCATCATAATTACGACCCTTTCCAATATTTAAACATGGATATTGTATCCACTTTTAACTTTCTTTTCTCCAGGCTAAACATACCCAGCTCTCTAAGCCATTCCTCTTAGGGCTTCATGGTTTCCAAATCCTTCACCACTTTGGATGCCCTCCTCTGGACATGTTCAAACTTTTCAACATCCTTTTGAATTGTGGGGCTCAGAACTAGACACAGGATTATTCCAAGGGAGGCCTGACCAAAGCAGAATAGAGTGGCACTATTACTTCCCTTGATCAAGAAACTATATTCATATTGATGCAGCCTAGAATGACATTGGCCTTTTTAGCTGCCGCATCACACTCTTGGCCCATGTTCAACTTGTGGTCTACTGGGAGTGCTAGATCCCTTTCAAGTGTAGTTTAATTGAGATAGCAACATCCTGTAGAATATTTGAATTTGTGGTTTAGTGAGGTACTATTGCTCCCCACTTTATAAGGATACTAAATAGCCCATCGTAAACTGCCAATTGTCAGAACCAGCTTCTGTGGTTCATCCAGAATGGTCTTGGGGTTTAGGGGGGAGTTGTTAGTAGTTTAAATGTTAGTAGTTTTAAGTCGCTGGTAAGTATAATGGGGCCTAGAACGGCTTGAGGGAAGGGAATCAGTTGCGGAGGCTATTAACTGACTGGTTTGTGAGATTTGGGTGGCAGGCATGCCCCAGGGGGAGAGGCGTATGTGAACAGTGGAAGAAGAAGGCAAGAGGTACCTTGGCAGCTGGGTTGGTTAGGGGCTGAAGGGCCGGAAAACACACAGAACTCCAGAGGCATTTGAAATAGGTTTTTGTGGTTTTTTTAGGGGGAAAGTAAAACACACACACACATACATATACGTGTTCATGCCACGCACACACACAAACACACAAACTAGGTAACAAAGGTGGGAGTGGTGAATAGTGTGAGGCTTTGCTAATGGTAATACATTACCGAGATCAGTGATGGTGAACCTTTTAGAGGCTGAGTGCCCAAACTGCAACCCAAAAGCCACTTATTTATTGCCGTGTCCCTCTGGATTTCTAGTAACAAACTCTGGCAAAATTTGTGCTGGGGTGATGGCACACGTGTCCGCAGAGAGGGCTCTGAGTGCCACCTCTGGCACGCGTGCCATAGTTTCGCCATCACTGACCTAGATGGATCTCGAATCTAATTGCTAATGGGGAGAGAAGACAGTAACTTCAATGGCAAGTGGGGCTGGCAAGTGTAGAGAGGTGTTTAGCAATGTAAATCAACAGAGGGTCTGTCTGCAACTGGACTGACGCTGAAGAACAGCCCCTTGGGGCTGATATTTGTATTGAAATTGTTGCTTGGGGAAAGAAAGTGAGCATTCAAAAAGGTTTAAATTGGTTTAGAAAGTATTTTGTATGGGGAAAACATTGTCTGAAACTGAATTAAATGAAATGGGTGCTTGGTGGAAATGCTTCAGCCAAAAAGGATTATCACACCGGCTCTCAGGTCCTTCTTGGCTCTGAATTCTGGTCCCATTCAAAACCAATGTATAGCACAGTCTGAAGGCGACACTCCCAGAGCTCAATAATAACACACAAGAACAGAAGCAAATCTCCAGATATAGGTATTGTCAATGCACTAACTACTTTCCACACTTAAAAATAACTCACAGACACAGCTGATTTCCTCCAAGTCCTTTGAGGTTCTTTAGCTTGAGTTGCAATAGAAAACAAATATGTACCAGCTCTCCTCTCTGACTTCCATCAACTTCACAATCTCTTGTACACACAACTCCAACCCACATCAATCCGCATGTGAGCTGTATACTGTATTGATTGTGAGTCATCTCCTGGTGCCACACAGCATGAAGCATCCTCTGCAGTTAGCTTGTGTCATGCCATGTGCTCTGACTCAACACTCAATGGCAGTCTCACAGGAAATGATGCTACTTTTCAATCAAAGTATTTTTACATGTAGTTATTAGAATATTTTTCAACTGTCTGACTATCTGCTTCCACTGATTTCTTTATGGCAGTTCACCTAAAATCTCTTCTTTGCTAGCTCCTACAGGTAAGGATACAATCATTATATGGATTTGGGGCATCCAGAACAGGGTTATGCTCGGGTCACTCACACCAATTATGGCGCGTTACAGACGGCCTGAAAGCGGTGGTTTGCCGGTGCTGCCTGTTGCTGTGTCCAGGAACCGCAGTGGCCAAACCGCGTAGTTTCCACACACAGCAAAATAGCAGCTCGAAAATGGTGCTTCTTTTCTGCACCCCAGAAGTAGAGCCGAGAGGGTCTAGTCGCACACTTGCAGCATCACTTCTGCCATGCAACATCTGGACGCTATGCGTCCGTGACATCAAAATGGCAGCGCCTGTGTGGAAGGGTGTCAATTTGTACGCTCTCTGCGCATACTACAGTTCAGGGGTGTCTAGAATAGACGCCCCTTTCTAACCCTAGTACGCCCCTTTCTAACCCTAGTATGTGCAGAGCGCGTACTTTCGGCGCATGTGTAACACACCCAAATTAATTTAATCTCACATAGGGAGGGGTGAACGTGGGGCTAAATCTTAGGGTAACACCTTCCTCTCTTAATGCTGAGATTCAGTCTTATCTGTCATTGTCATTGTTTACAGAAGAACATGTCAGTCATGAGAGAGTCCACACAAGAAAGAAGTCACATAAATGCCAGCACTGTGGGAAACATTTTGCTTACAAATCAGTCCTTGTCAAGCATCTGAGAGTCCACACAGGAGAGAAGCCATACAGATGCCAGCATTGTGGGAAATGTTTTTCTTCGAAGTCGCTGCTTGTGCAACATCACAGAATCCACACAGGAGCAAAGCCATACAAATGCCAGCATTGTGGGAAATGTTTTTCTCAGAAGGCACACCTAGTGAAACATCAGAGAGTCCACACAGGAGAGAAGCCATACAAATGCCAGCATTGTGGGAAATGTTTTTCTACAAAGTCAAGCCTAGAGATACATCAGAGAGTCCACACAGGAGAGAAGCC
>JACSCI010000381.1:17333-37357 GCA_016801065.1 Sceloporus tristichus | reverse complement strand
TCAACAGAATCGCCAGCATTACCAGCCATCAAACCCTCTAAGGCCACTACCCCCTCTCCCACGTCCCCTTACCTGCTCACTGACGGAGAACCTGGCTGGTAAGGACTGAGCCCAGGTGGCTGAGCTATCATCACCCAGCCAGGTCTCTGTGAAACAAGCCAGGTCAGCTTCTTTGTCCAGTAGGAGATCCTGGACTATCTGTGTTTTAGTTTTGACTGAGCTGGCATTACACAAGAGCAGGGAAAGGTTCTGTGGCTGGTTTGGTATGCTCTCCAGCCCTTTTGGGATAGCAAGGTCAATGGTAGGGGTGAGAGATATTTGTCAGGGTCCTAACTGCATCCCCTCTTGCAACACAAAAGGCAGTACTTTGAAAAAGGAACAGCTTGTATTGAAGAAGATACATGCAATAGAAGTGACTTTTTTGTCAGGAATGAAAGAAAGTATAAATATATCACTTTTATATCAATTAACCGCACCCCATTAAGCAATAAAGCTAAATACAGTGGGCCCCCGGGTTACGAAATTAATTCGTTCCGCCGCCATTTTCGTAACCCGGAAGGCTTCGTAAGCCGAAAAAGCCATAGGCGCTAATGGGGAAAAGCCGCGATTTCGTGCGAAATAGCGCCGAAAAGCACCAAAATTTTCTTCGTAACCCGGAATAACCTTCGTAACCCGGAAATATTTTTATTTTTTATTTTTTTCGTAACCCGGAAATTTCGTAACGCGGCGCATTCGTATCCCGGGGTAAGACTGTAATTGGATAGTGTTCTCCCACCTTTTTCTGCGCAGTGTCCTCCCATCCGGGATTCTGGTGTCTTTTCTAAAAAACAATTAAGCTCTCATGTCCCTTATTTCAACCACTGCACCTGTGGCTTTGGGCCACAGAACTCAGCCACACAACAGATTTAATTAACATTAACATTAGCAGTATATATGTGTGTGTGTGTGTGTGTGTGTGTGAGAGAGAGAGAGAGAGAGAGAGAGAGATGAAACCCCATCCATCCCAATCTAATATACCATATGAAAATATAATAAGCATAAACCCATAACAAATTAATACAACACAAACATACCAATAACACTCTATGTTCCCCCTCCTTTTACAGAGACCAGTCTTTTAAACTCAAGCCTCTGTTAGAAGGATGAATCCTAGAAAACAATCACATTCTTTAGCCATGATCTCCCTACCTCTTTCTAGTATCTTCTATTAAAGCACACATTAAAACATATTATTTTAACCCACCATAAATCCCATCTATCGCAATTCTAATTTAAACCTAAACCTATGACCATTATGTCATGAATCCCTAAATGAATAAATGCACGAATTAAGAGATTCATGACATATTGTGACTTCAGGCTAGTGCTCCTTACCTGCAGCAATGTGATGGGACTATTGTGAATTTAGGCTAATGCTGCTTACCTGAAGGTTTCTGACATGACCATTGAAACCTGAGGCTGATGCTCCTTTCCTGAAGAATCGAGATGGTACCATTGTGACTTCAGGGTAGTGCTGTTTACCTGAAGGATTCAGACTGGTCCAATTTGAACTCAGGCTCGTTATGACTTCACGTTGATGGTCCTTGCCTGAAAGACTGAGACTGGCCCATTGCAACCTCAGGTTGATGCTCCTTGCGTGAAAGGTTGAGACGGGAGAATTGTCACTTCAGGCTGGTGCTGTATACCTGAAGGATAGGGACTGGCCCATTTCGTGTCAGAAACAGTGTATAAGGGGTCTGTCATAAAGAGTAAAAATATTAGGATTTGATTATTATAGTTAAAGTAGGAGTTATAGTTGTAGTTCATAGTAGGTAGTGTAGAGTGATGGGTTATAGAAAGCATGTAGTGGGAAATGATAGAAGGACAGATGGAGTGGCTTTTAGAAGAAGGAGGGGGATGGGGTTGCAGATGGAGACTGGTTATCAAGGAGGAGTGAAGCTGGCTTGGAAACACAGCTCTTCAAGATGAGGCTGTCTGGGAGAAGGTAAGTATACACAACCTTGGTATCTATGCAACCTCCGCTTGTCTTGCTTTAGCTTGGGAATTGGGGGCTGGCTTAGGGAAGGGTTGAGCAAGTTCCTTTGGACTTCAGACTTTGCAAAAAGGTGTTAATGGATGTTTCTGCCTGGATTCATCAATAAAGCTTCTTTTGTTTCAAATGAGTTTTATTTTTTGAGCACAGGACTGGCTCTAGATCTGACATTACAACTTCAGGCTGATGCCCCTTGCCTGTGAGATTGAGACTGTCCCATTGTGACCTCAGTCTGCTGCTCCTTACCTGAAGGATTGAGACAGGACTATTGTGATCTCACCCTGAGATTCCTTGCCTGAAATACTGAGATGGGACTATTATGACTTCAGGCTCATGCTCTTTACCTGAAGGATTGAGAGTGGCACACTGTGACTTCAGTCTGATGCTGCTTGCCTGAAAGATGGAGACGGGACTATTGTGACTTAAGGCTGGTGCTTCTTTCCTGAAAGACTGAGAATGGCTCATTGTGACCTCAGGCTGATTCTTGTTGCCTGAGAGATTGAGGTGGGCCCATTGTGACTTCAGGTTGGTCCTCCTTACCTGAAAGAATGAGACTGGCCCATTGCGATCTCAGACTGCTGCTCCTTATCTGCAGGATTGACACTAACTCATTGTGACTTTGGGCTGATGTTCCTTCCCTGAAGGATTAAGATGGGCATATTGACTTCAGGCAGGTGTACTCCATTTTAGTTGCCTTTCTTTGCACATGTTCTAGTTTCTCCACATCTTTTTCTAATTGTGGGGTCCAGAACTTGACACAATATTCCAGGTGAGGTCTGATCAAAGCAGAACAGAGTGTCCCTATTACTTTCCTTCATCTAGACACTATACGTCTGTTGATGCAGCCTAAAATCGCATTGGCCTTATTAGCTGTTGCATCACACTGTTGACTCATGTTCAACTTGTGGCCTTCCAGGACCCCTAGATCCCTTTCAAACATATAACTCTCCTTAAGCCAGGTGTCCCCTATCCTATATCTATGCATTTCATTTTTCTGCCCTAAGTGCAGTACCTTACATTTCTCTGTGTTGAATTTCATTTTGTTAGCTTTGGCCCAGATTTCTAGTCTACTAAGGTCATTTTGAACTTTGATCCTGTCCTCTGGGGTATTAGCTGCTCCTAATAATTTGGTGTCATCTACAAATTTGACAAAGCATGTTCTCTATCCCTTCATCCAAGTCATTGATAAAGATGTTAAATAGCACTTAACACAGAAAAAGTTAACCACTCCATCCTATAAATATTCTCTTTATTTGCTTTATGTCTAGAACTTGCTATTACCTTCTATGAACAGAAATCACATTGGCCTTTTTAATACATAGCAAAGCTTTCCAAAGTAGTGACCATAACATAAAAACATAACAAAGCTTTCCGAAATAGTGAAAAAGTCACAAATGTAGAAGAGTGCATGAAATACATGCAACATCAAAACTCTCCGTTTGAACAGCTGCTGAGAAATTGGTCTGTTCCTTTCGCAACAGAACTTTTAAACAGATGGATGTCTTTCTGTCCCCTTTTCTCTTTGCTGTTTCTGTAGGTCAAGGATTGCCTTCATGACTGGCAGAACCAGGCAGTTAAATTCAATGGTACTTCAAAATTCACAATGAGTGTCTAGTGGGGATAAAAGGCATAGATTTATAACAATAATACCTATATACAATGTCTAAATAATAATATTGTCACATGTACTAAAAAGGCAGGGATTAAAAAAGACAGGAAATGCTACTTTTTCCCAGTCCCCATGTAGTTTTAACTACAGTCGGCTCTCCTTATCCACGGATATTTTACCCATGGATTTGAGCATCAACGGCTTGCAAATATTAAAAAAATATATATATTCCAAAAAACAAACCTTGATTTTCTATTTTATATAAGGGAAACCATTTTGTTGTGCCATTATATTTAATGGGACTTGAGCATCCACAGATTTTGTTATCTGTTTTTAAATGGTATTTTTTAAAATTTGCTGTTCGCTGCCTTCAGCCCTTATTATCCGAGAAAGACAGGATATTCGTAAATAATAATATCATTACATTATATTATATTATTACATTATTTTATATTAATATATATCATATCACAATATTATATTATTGTTATACCATTTAATGTTTTAAGTAATAAAGAATCAAATGCCATATCCAACAACCAATTGCGTGAGAGAGGGAAAAGGCTCTAGGAATTTGCTTGATATTCTGAAGCCAAATACAATGTAAATCTTCAACAAACCCAGTAAATTCACCTCCAGAAAGCTTGCCACATACTGAAGAAAATATATTCCGCAATCCCAGGAACTGTCTTGCCTTTGGCACTTTTACACTGAAATCTTCCATTACTGTTTGGAAAAACTTCATTTGCTACCTTTTTTCATTTCTGACTCCACTTCCAAGTATCTGCAATACAAGAGTGAGTCCCAGAATAATGTTTTTATAAGAACTCCGTCTTAGGTATAAACAGTTCTAAATTATATGTTAAATAATCACTCCCTGAATGTTGTAATGAAAGGTGATACTGATTTGTATAGTCTACCCAATGAATCCATGAGAAGAATACAAGGCCTACAAGTAAAAACAATTTGGATTAAAGAAACACTTTAGAGGATAGAGAGGAAATACACAAATTAGATGAGTGATAGGAAATAAGAGATAAGAACATATTCCTTATGACCCTTTGTAGAATAGTGTTTATTTCGCCTATAGTCTTCTAGACTGTACAGCCAGATATGGGAGCCAAATATGGAAACATTTATTTACGTACCCATCAAATCTAAAACTGGGTTCTTGTCTGAAGCTCTAAACCCATTTGGGACTTTGCTTTCATTGAGTTCTGTACAAATGGAAATTAAAGTGGGGTTTTACATATGCCTAAATACAGATAGTGTGAAAGCCATTTACATGCCCTTCTGAATATTGTGTCCAATTCTGGGCACCATGATTTACAAAAGACGCTGAAAAACTGGAGCGTGTCTAAAGGGGGGGGGCAACTAAAATAGTGAAGGATCTGGAACCCATATCCTATGAGGAGAGACTCAGGGAGCTGGGGATGTTTAGCCTGGAGAAGAGAAGGTTAAGGATGACAAGAGAGCCCTGTTTAAGTATTTGAAGGGATGTCATATTGAGGAGGGAGCAAGCTTGTTTTCTGCTGCTCCAGAGACTAGGACCCGGAACAATGGATGCAACATACAGGAAAAGAGATTCCAGCTCAACATTAGGAGGAGCTTCGTAACAGTAAGGGCTGTTCGACAGTGGAATACGCTCCTTTGGAGATTTGGGTGGAATCTTCCTCCTTTAAACAGAGGCTGGATGGCCATCTGTCAGGGATGCTTTGATTGAAAGTTCCTGCATGGAAGAATGGGGTTGGACTGGATGGCCCTTGCGGTCTCTTCCAACTCTATGATTGTATGTTACATTATTGTGTTGTAATATTATTAAATATTACACACACACAGTTGGCCCTTAAGTTTCATGGAGGTTGGTGTGTAGATATTTCCAGACCCACCCACCCCCCTAAATGTATTTAACACAGAAAGAAAGTGAGTGAGAAAGTTATAGAAAGTTAGCACTAAGACCTTATTTGGCTAGTTATTTCTCAACTCAACAACTTAATTCTACAATGCATCTGTCATATGTACAGAAAACTATCACTATATTACATAAAAAACCTTACTGTTTAGTGGACTTCAGACGACACTGCCCTAATTCTGTATTACAATTATCATTTACAAGGCTGTCACTATCATTCCTATTGTCCTAAAAGGGGGAAAAAAGGTTATTTGAGAAGATATTTCCTAAGATTTTCCACTATAACAGAACAGGAAATTCCCTTCTGGCCTGAGTCACAGCATATATAAGACATCTCAACATACTGACCACTACTGTCCTATGAAAGTAATATTCATCTGCATATCATCAGGTTGCTAGCACTGAGAACACATGCAAAGGAGGGAGATTTCACCTGCGCAGATGCATCTTCCTGGTAGCATGGATGGGCCACCTTTGGGGGCAATGCAATGGGGGATTACATGGAAGCAGGGCCTTCTCTGCTGGGGCTCTCTCTTCTCAGATCCCTTCCTCTTGGGCATCCAACTGGCAACAACACTCATTTCTTTTTGTTACCAAGGCAAGACATGGTTTTGAATTAAACACTTAGGGCTTAATTACTTTAATGGTGCAAGTGCATGATTTTTAATTGTTGTAGCCTTTTAAGCTGTTTTCCCATGTTGGATGTGATGTACTTTTATCCTATGTAAGTTCCTTCATTCTTTGAATCTCTCTCACACAGAAACCTGGGCCAGCAGCAGGGAACCCCAGGAAGAGCCCAGACAGAGAAGGAACGCTGCTCCAGTGGCTCCTAAACTACAGATTCCAATGTTTCAGAGGATGTTGCTATGGCAATTACAGTGGAATCATAGTCCCATGCAATGTAGCATGGAAGAACCAGAGCCCCTTCTCTAGGAAGGCAATGGGCCCAAGGTCCTTACTCAGAGAGGACACATTCTCATAGGTTTCCATCATCACCTCGTTGTACAAAAATGTCTGCTTTGGACTCAAGAGTGGCCCTTCCTCCTCAGTGAGGAACATTGCCATATCTCTAAAGGAGATCTGCAATAGAAAATAGCCCTCATCCAGAGACTGACTGAGCAAAAGGGGAGGAAGAACACAGAGCATCCCAAATATGATTTGATCCCTTCAGGATATCAATAGAGTGGGATATATTGGAATATCCTCCCTTCTCTTTTCCTTAGCTCCCTGGATCTTCAAGAAAGGGGTGAGAGGGAAAAGACAAGGCTGCAATCTTGGTCCCTGATCATCTAGATTTCTCTTGTAATGGAGACATTTTTTAAGCACATGAAATGTTTTCCATGTAGGTCCTGACAATCTGCTTTACTAAACTGATATAAGTCTAGGGCAGCCTCTCCCAATCATCCAATTTTTATTATTCATGTACTTGATTTCCAGTCTGTTTGGTCAAGTTCTTTTAGCACAAAAAGCAGAGAACACTAGAGGGCCCTCTTCCCATAATTGACAATAAAAATAGGAAAACCACATATTGAATCATTAGGAATGGCTTCATTTCATGATGGCTCTAAACCAGGAGCCTCACTGCATCAAAACCAGCCCTGTCTCAAAGCCTTGGGTTCAATGTTCTTTTAGGAACAGAAGAAGTCCTCCTGAGGACAATCTAAGAGCTGTCATTGGCTGGAATCCCAGTCCCTCCCACCATCCCTGGCCCTGATTGGCTGGAAGCCCAGTCCCTCCCACATCCCACACAGAATGACATCACTGCTATGGAAGGCTCTCTTGACCAATCAGAGAGCAAGATGAAGTTCTTCTGGAAGCTTCCGTGAGAAGGAGATATAAGGCCTGAGAGACCAAGAGACAGTTGGGGGAATTGTGTCGGTTGGAGATCGAGAGAGAGAGTTAAAGAGCGGATCTTGGAAGTTAGTCTCAGAATTGAACATTTAGGTCTATTTATTATTTTAATAGATTGTATGAATTGAACATTATATACTTACAAATATTGTACCTGCAAGATCCTTAATACCTTGTATGACTTACGTTTTACTTATATTTTGTTATCTATGATAAATACCTCCTTGGAGTATCTACTACTCGACGCTCCTTTTACACGTGTTTTGGCTCAGTTGATGCTTGGGAAGATCAGTAAAGAAAGTAGAAATAAGGTTCCTTAACTGGTCCCAGTGTAGGTTAAGGGAAACCCTTTTATAATTCACTGGATGGAGGCAGCGAGATTTAAGGACGTTAAGGGTCTCCAGGGCTAAGAGCCATAATGTCTAAATGTCTAATTAATAATTTGGAATCCACTCGGATAGCCTTTTGGCTGAAGAGAGGGGTATAAAATTATTTATTTATTTATTTATTTATTTATTACAGGGCCGCAGTTTGGCTGCTTGGACCACCGGAGATCATCAAAGTGAGTAATTTGGAAAAGCCCATCTCACTCCAGAAAACAAAGGTACTTGAGGAGTTTGCGTTCTACATCTTTCTGTAATAATAGCTACAAAGCTGATAATAGCATTTGGGACGTTTAGTCTTTTAGTAAAATATGGCAGAATTGTGGGATTTGCAGTTTATTGTGGCACCAGTGCTTTCTGACAGAGAAGGCTCAATGTCTCACAAAACTACATTTCCCAGAATTCACTAGGACTGAGCCAGGGAAGTTAAAGCAGTCTCAGATTGGATTATTGCTGCACTGTGTTTTGGACTTAGGTGACCCTTGGCAAGTCACACTCTCTCAGCCTCAGAGGATGCCAATGGCAATCCCTCTCTGAAGAAACCTGCCAAGAAAACACCATGGTAAGGTTGCCTTAGGGTTGCCATAAGTTGGAATTGAATTGAAGACACACATGAAGAACAGATAAAAGTCTGCAGTTATTTCTCAAGTTGTACATGGGAATGGGAGGCAGTGTGGTGCAGTGGTTTGAGTGTTGGGTTACAACTCTGGAAGCCATGGTCCAGTGCCCCAATCCTCCATGAAACCAGCTGGGTCCCTTGGGCAAGAAGCCACACTCTCTCAGCCTCAGGGAAGGCAATGGCAAACCTCCTCTGAACAACTCTTGCCAAGGAAACCCCAGGAGAGGCTCCCCAGAAGTCGGCAATGACTTGGAGTCACACCACAAGAAACGACAAAGACTCAAGAAAGAGACAGTGTTGTTCAGTGGCTGGAGCATTGGACTATGACCCAGGAGCCCAGGGTTCGAATGCCCATTTGGCCACGGAAACCCACTGAGTGACCTTAGGCAAGTCACACTCTCTCAGCCTCAGAAAGAGGCACTTGCAAAACCACTTCTGGACAAATCTTGCCAAGAAAAGCCTGCAAAGGCCTTTCCTTAGGGTTGCCATAAGTCAGAAACAACTTGAAAGCACACAATGACCAAAGAGAGGTAACACCACTAACACAAGGCAGCTAGGGAGAAAGAAAGAAAGAAGATGTGGGATTTGTAGTCCTTGTTTCAGAGGGACTGGACGGGCCTTACTGCAGGGCAGGACCCCTCCTCTTTCTGGCCATGTGGATGGTGGGAGATCAAGTCCAGGAAATACACTGTAAATCCCATTGGCAAGAGAAAACGCTACTACTGCTTTTCAGATCCAGTTTGCCCCAAAACCTTTTTGAGGCCAGAAACCCCTTTGTTAGGAAGTGAACCCTGAATGTCCCAGGAGGCTCTGTATCTCCCAAGGCCCCCTCCCTCCAGGACCTCCTTCCACTCTTCCCTTCAGTCTTTCTCTCTCCCCTGAAGGCCTCAAACTGACAACTGCCAAGCGCTGAGGCAGAGGTAGCCATTTTGTGTTCTGGCAGCACTTTTGTGTTCTGGTGGACATTTTGTGCTTCTTGTGACGGTGTGGAATAATGTTCCAGAACCTTCTCTGAGGCCTTAGTTGAACAGAGGCTTCTCTTTCTCTCCTGAGGCTCCAGAGTCAGAAGGAGGCCAGGCTCCTTGGGCCAAAAGGAAGGAAGTGTGTCCCTTTGTGCCTCTGACTCTCCATTTTGGGGCAAAGGAAGGAAGGAGGGAGCCTGTGGGGGTCTGAGGAAGGGAGGAAGGGACTCAGGGCCAGTGTGGAGGCTGGGCTTTGAGGGCTGGGAGAGAGAGGTGGGGAAAGAGACCCTCCTTTGGGCCCTAGCTGGGGAGGGTCCACCGGTCCTTGCCTCCCCCTTTGGGAAAGGAGACCCCCTCAGCCCCCTGGACTCACTCCTGCCTCTCATTCATAGAATGGCTGGGACTCAGAGGAGTTTCCTAGGCATTGTCTCCTTCTGCCCTTCATCGCCATTGGCACTGACTTTTTCCCATTGCCTTCCCTCCCTCAGCCCTGTGGACCTCCTCCTCCTTCGCACTCAGAGCAACCCTTCTCTACGGCGGAGGAGACGGACTCTGACCCAGGGAAAATTCGACCATAAAGGACTGCAGAAGAGGCCTTTCTGGGGCTGAAGGAATCAGGGTCTTTGTACTGAAGGTAGGCCTTTATTCCTGGAGCTGAAAGAGGACCTTTGCTTAAATGTTTCAGTCCAGGATTGTATGCAAAGGTTGCAGCTGAGGGAGTGAGACCATGCTTTGCAGGCATTGAGTCCCAAATTCATTCTCTGGCAGCACTGTCTTCCCAGAAGGTGGAAGTGAGATTTCCAGACCCCAGACACACAGTGCGCCAGTGAGTCCCTTTTATGGGGACTGTGTGTGTATATGTTGTTTACTAGAGCTTTGTAAGATATTTGTTTGACTGGGTTTATATAATGAGTTTACATAGGTCTTCACTTCCCAAAAATGAGCATAATCCAGGATGCAATCTTCACTCATAAACATATATATTTATAGATTTTTGTTGTATAAGTGCAACATATTCAGCAGTGTGCATCTTTTTAAAAAATATACAAGGAAAAGTGAAGAAATTGTCATTTTGACAATAGATCCATTCAGAAACAATGCACACAAATGTACATGCCTCAATTTCTATGTGGCTTTAGCAAGCAGAAGGAGGAGGTGCATACTTCATGCTCCTGCTATGAGTGACATAACAAAAACAGCAGTTAAGCTTAGAGAAATAGTATCATCTACATAAATGAAATAATTATTTTGACCAGTGTCTAAATGGGGAGGGGGCCATGATGAGGGGAGGCCATAGATCAGATCTCTAAGGTAATGCAGATCTTATGCAGCCCAGGAGCTACAGCTTCTCCACTTGGGACATAAAGCAGGTCCTCCCGCTCCTCCTCTGTGTGAAAGATAAGTCATGATGATACAGTGACTTTGAGTGCTGCAGGGTTTCTAGCCAAACCAAGCCTAACCCTTGTCTCTTTTTTCAGGAACTTCATCTTGGACCCCTTGTACACGGCTTTGGAGTGTCTTTTGTTGGAAGTGACCGAAGTGCAGGGCCACCAGGATCCCCCTTCCCACATGATGGCCAACACAAAGGCCAAGCAGAGGGAGCTGGGCTCCAACAGAAAGAGGCTTCAGAGGTACAACAACTCTTTGGTAAGTTGCCATCCTGACTGTTAGTTTCATCTGTATCTGGGCCGGCTCATGAAAGCAAGCAGAGAACATACTGTCCCAGTTTGGCAGAGAGAGTCCTGGTTAATCCTATGTCACCTCATTTTTTGAGGGGGCTTTGAAAATGTCCTATTTCACTCTCCTCCTCCCACTTTCCCCCTTCTCCTCAGGTCAGTTGAGTTGCTGCAAAATGTGTTCCAAGTTCAAAAGAGTGTGCGTCCCATCAACTCAAAAGAGGGGAGGAGGGAAGAGGGCAGGGTCTTTCCCTTGCCAGGAGTCGGAGCAAAAACAAACTTCTGTACCCTTCCTCACTTGTGTGATCATTATAATTAACAACTTTGGTCATCTGGACCGCCTTGTGGTGTTGCTTGTCCACATGTGTCTTCCTTTCCCAATCTGTGAAATGCTGGGGGATATGAAAGAATATCTCTGGACTTAAATTGAGGGTGGGCCCAGTGGCCCTCAAGCCCAGAGTACTCCCCAGAACTGTTTTTTTAAAATGAAATTTGCCTCTGAAATTAAATGAGATATGGCCAAATGATTCATTGGTGACTAAATGTACTATACATGTTGAGATAGTCAGTATCTTAATCAATCAATAATATTCCAGAAATGGCCTAATTTATATTGTTTATCATATTTTATATTATATTGAAACAATTCGAGAGAAACTGGATCTCAAAGGCTGTAGCTTTTTCTTGCTTACAGAATTTAAAGTTTATTTCCTGGCCTAAATTGGGAATTGTTTTAAAAATATTTGCAATGCACCATGTGCTTTCCTCCCTTTTTGTTTAGTCACGCTCTGGATAAGAGCTATTTTCTGTTGCAGGTGACCTTTGCAGATGTGGCTGTATATTTCACTGAGGAGGAATGGAAACTGTTGACAAAAAAGCAGAAACTGATGTACAGTTCTGTGATGATGGAGAATTATCAGAATGTGGCCTCTGTGGGTAAGGAACCTGAATCCATTTCCCTTCCTCTGAAGACTGAGGGCCTTTTCATAATTCACTGTCAGAGCGCTATGATTCCACTTTAGAATGATAGAATCAAAGAGTTGAAACAGATCACAAGGACCATCCGGTTCAATCTTCTGCCATGCAGGAATAGACATTCAAAGCACCCCCGAGAGATGGCCATCCAGCCTCTGTTTAAAGACCTCCAAAGAAAGAGACTCCACCAAACTCTGAGAGAGTATATTCCACTGTTGAAGAGCTCTTGCTCTCAGGAAGTTCCTCCTAAAATTTAAGTGGAATCTCTTGTCCCTGTGGCTTGCATCCATTCTTCCATGTCCTTTTCTCTGGAGTAGCAGAAACCAAGCTTGCTCCATCCTGAATATGACATCTCTTCAAATATTTGAACAGGGCTGTCATATCCACTCTTAACCTTCTCTTCTCTAAGCTAAACATACCCAGCTCCCTAAGTCATTCCTCAGAGAGCATGGTTTCCAGACCATTCACCATTTTGGTTTCCCTCCTTTGGACATGCTCCAGCTTCTTAACATCTGTTTGAATTGTGGTGCCCAGAACTGAACACAGGATTATTGCAAGTGAGCCCTGACCAAAACAGAATAGAGTGGCACTATTACTTCCCTTGATATTGACACTATACTCCTATTGATACAGCCTAGGATCACATTGGCCTTTTTAGCTGCTGCATCACACTCTTGACACATGTTCAACTTATGCTGTACTACGATTCCTACTTCCCTTTCACACGTAATTTAATTGTCATAACAACTTCCTATGGAATCGTGAAATTTCTAGTTTTAGTGAGGCACTATTGTTCTCCACTTTGTAAGGTTTCTAAATATCAAATCCTAAATTGCCAATTCTGGAATGTTGTGGGACGCAAGTGCTATGCTTTTAGGGGAGTTTGGTACTTAGCTCAATAGGGCGAAATAGTTTTACTAGGGCAATATTGACCTCTGGACTCAGCGAATCTATAGCAGTTCCTGAATCAAACAGATCTTCAGAGGCATTTGAAATAGGTTTTTGGTGTTTTATTTAGGGGGAAAGCAAAACACACAGACGCATACATAGAAGTGTTCACGCACACACGCAAGAACTAGGTAACAAAGGTGGGCGTGGTGAATAGATGTAAGGCTTTGATAATGGTGATACATTATCTATCCAGATCTTTATTCCAACTGTTGAGGATTTGAAATAAGGAGAGGTCAGTAGTTCCCATGACAATTGGGGTTGGTGAGTGCATTGAAGTGTTTAGCCATGAAAACAAACAGAGTGTCTATCTGTAACTGGACTGACACCAAAGAACAGCAAGTCGGGGCTAATATTTATACTGAAATTGGTTTCTGCTTGGGAGCAGAAACTGTGGGTTCAGAAAGGTTTATATCACTTTAGAATATTTTCCTTTGTGGGGGAAGAATGGTGTGAAACAAACTGAATGCAATGGATGTTTGATGCAAATACATCAGACAAAAGGGATTAGCTCACCGCCTCTCAGATTCTTGTTGGCTCTGAATTTTGATCGCGTTCACAAGCCAATGTACACTACAATCCGAGGGTGATGCACCCAAATACAGCTCAAAAATATCATAGCAGAGTACGGAAGCAAATATCCAGATATAGGCATTGGCAATGCACTGACCACTTTTCACACTTAAAAATAAGTCACAAACACATTCGATTTCATCGAACTCCTTGGAGGTTCTCTATCTTCAGGTGCAAAATGACTTCCATCAACTTCACCATCCCTTGTACACACAACTCCTATCCTATCCACACCAATCCACATGTGAGCTGTATACTGTATTGGTTGTGAGTCCTCTCCTGGTGCCAAACAGCATGAAGCATCCTCTGCAGTTAGCTTGCATCATGCCTTGGGCTCTGACTCAGGACTCTATGGCAGACTCACAGGATATGATGCCACCTGTCAATCAAAGTATTTTTGCACATGTTTAATTGAATAATTTTTTTCCAACAGCCGTTTGACTATCTTCTTCCACTGATTCCCTCAAGGCAATCCCCATACGGTCTCTTCTTTGCTAGCTCCTATGAGTAAGAATGCAACCGTTCAATGGATTTAGGGGCATAACCAGCAGGGTCATGCTTGGGTTACTCACAGCAACTTTATTAATTTAATCTCTAATAAGGAGGGGTTAATGAGGGCTAAATCATGAGGTAACACTCTCCTCTCTTAAGTCTCATTTTCAGTCTCATCTGTCATGTTCTTCTTTACAGAAAAATATTTGAGTCATGAGAGAGTCCATACAGGAAAGAAGTCACAAAAATGCCAGCACTGTGGGAAACATTTTGCTTACAAGTCAATCCTAGTCATGCATCAGAGGGTCCACACCAGGCAGAAGCCTTACAAATGCCAGCATTGTGGGAAAGGTTTTTCTTGGAAGTCAAACCTAGTGATGCATCACAGAGTCCACGCAGGAGAGAAGCCATACAAATGCCAGCATTGTGGGAACGGTTTTTCTACGAAGTCACGCTTAGTGAGACATCAGAGAGTCCACACAAGAGAGAAGCCATACAAATGCCAGCATTGTGGGAAAGGTTTTTCTCAGAAGTCACACCTATTGACACATCGGAGAGTCCACACAGGAGAGAAGCCATACAAATGCCAGCATTGTGGGAAATGTTTTTCTCGGACGTCAAGCCTAGTGACACATCAGAGAGTCCACACAGGAGAGAAGCCATACAAATGCCAGCATTGTGGGAAAGGTTTTCCTCAGAAGTCAAGCCTAGTGAAACATCAGAGAGTCCACACAGGAGAGAAGCCATACAAATGCCAGAATTGTGGGAAATGTTTTTCTCAGAAGTCAAACCTAGTGAAACATGAGAGAGTCCACACAGGAGAGAAGCCATACAAATGCCAGCATTGTGGGAAAGGTTTTCCTCAGAAGTCAAACCTAGTGAAACATCAGAGAGGCCACACATTAGAGAAGTCATACAAATCCTAACATTATATTTGTCAATAACGTATACAAAAAATATTTTTAATCCAGAAGTGCAAAAAAAAGGCCCTTTGGATCTTGTTTGTGAGATTTGTCTGTCAATATGTCTCTTTTGGTTTTCAAGTTCTATTTTGTTAAGTTTATGTTTTAATTGCTAATAATATAGATAATTGCTTTGGGTTGTCAATTTGGCTTGGGATTGTGGGTTGTGGTATAGGTTATGTAGATGGGGGGCTGGGATTTGTTGCAGCTGGTTAGAATACTTGTGGGAATTATAACTTTTGCAATGTGTGGGATTTTGGCTTCAGAAATTTGGGAGCAGGTATTAACAGAAAGGGCTAGTTTCTGGGAATGACAAAAGGGGGCCTTGTTACCTGTGGGGCAGAGACTGTGGGAATTGAAGGTGGGGGCTAGGTTTGGAAGGAGTGATCTTTTAGGTTTTAGGGGTTTTAATGTATTGTTTGGATTGGAGTGGGAAGTTCTGGCTTAATCACTGAATTTCTATGTGTTCTCAATAATAATAATGATAACAACAACAACAACAACAATTTTATTACAGCCATTTGGCCAGCACAATTAAAATAAAGTGTTCTCAATAAAGTTCTATACTGTTTCAACATACTGGACTCTTTGATGCACAGAAGTTCTGAATTTGCCCAAAACTAAGTCTTTCTTCTCTCCTCAGTTCTTAGAGCCATTCCCAGCCATAACAACAGCAGAGGAAAAAAACACACACACACACACCAACATACAGGATACACAGGGAGAGCTATATTTCCAAACTAGAGCCTTCCTTTCTGGCCTTTCTTTCCTTAGTCCAGCTCTGCACCTTGGGCTCCATTGCGGTCTCCTCAAAAGAAGAAAGGAGGGAAGGAAGGGGAGGCCGCTGAACCCCCAGCACATAATTTCTTTTCCCGCAAAGGCCATCAGCAGAATAAGCAGCAGCATCTAGGTCCTGGCAATCCCTACAAATGCTGAGGAGGGGCCTTTGGGGTTATATACACCTGCACAATCTCAGCACCAGAAGTCATTCCTGCCCTCACAGTCTGTTCTGGTGAGGGAGGGATGTGGAGAGACCCCTTGTTCATTCAGAGGAATGGCTGGAGGGTTTACTGGGGGGCCCTTGGGGGTTATAAGAAGAAAGGAAGCCCTTCTTCTCTCCCCCCCCCAAAAGGCAGGGGGCCTGCGAGGCCTCCTCTCCCTCTTTCCTTCCCTGACCCCTCCTTGGGGGATTCCTTGGGTCCCATGTACTTGGGGGGTTATTGTGAGAAAAGAGGGCCAGGAGAGACCCTTGGAGGGAGGCATGGCCATGGAGGGGAGGGGGATCCAAAGGTAAAAGGGGGTTTGAGGAGCCCTCTCCCTCATGGAAAGTGGGGCAGAGGAGAACCCCTCCCTTCTGATGCCTCATTTGGGAAAGAGTTTTGTGCCAAATAGAAAGCATCACACAGGATTCAATAGCATTGGGGGGGGAGTTTTCTCTGGAGTCCTGGAGGGAGGAGGCTCTGGGGGGGGGGAGAGAAGAGCCAAAAATTCCAAACCCCCAACCCTCCTCCCAATTATAAAAACATTAATCAACCTTTAAAAGGCTATTAAACAGCAAGACAATTTAAAACATTCCAAACACAATACACTAAAAAAGTTTTTTCAGGCAAGAAATGGGTCATTTTCTGAAGGCCAGAGGGGAGGGAAGGTATGACACATCAATAACAATTTCCACCACACTAACCATGGCAAGGGTAAGGGTCAGGAGGAGGGAGAGGAAAGTCAATAGATCCAATCTAGTCTGGAAAGGCCTGCCAGAAGAGATCCGTCTTAATAGCCTTCCTAAAGGCTTCCAAGGTGGAAATATGACGGATCTCATCCGGAGGGCATTCCAGAGCCTGGGAGCAGCTGATGAGAAGGACCTCTGGGTCACCGCTGAAAGTCTGGTCTTCTTGAGTTGTAGCAGGTTCTTCCAAGAGGACCTGAGTCTGCGGGTGGATTGTATGGGAGGAGGTAATCAATAACAATTTCCATCACACTAACTATGGCAAGGGTAAGGGTCAGGGGGAGGCAAGACAATAGATCTAGTCTGGAAAGAGGTCCATCTTAATAGCCTTCCTAAAGGCTTCCAAGGTGTTAATAGGACAGATCTCATCTGGCAGGTCGTTCCAGAGTGAACCAGCATCTTGTATCTTGCCTGGAAACTAATGAGCCAGTGGAGGGATTTAAGAACCGGTGTAATGTGAGCAGTTCTAGAAGTGCCTGTAACCAACCTGGCTGCCATATTCTGTACCAATTGAAGTTTCTGAACTTGGCACAAGGGTAGCCCCTTATAGAGTGCATTACAGAAGTCATGCCGAGAGGTCACCAGCACATGTACTACTGTTTCAAGCTCTCCCTGCTCCCCGCCCCATATCTCCGAATGATCTCACCCAGCAGCTTCATGTAAATGTTGAATAGCACTGGGAATAGAATTGCACCTTGAAGGACTCTTGACTTGACTCCCTCTTGGATGAACAACTGTCCCCAAGCTACAGCATCTGGAATCTGCCTGAGATGTAGGACCTGAACCACTGGTCGTCTCAACTCTGTAACCTGCCTTAAATCCGGTTTGAAATGGATCTAGAAAATCTGTTTCTTACAAGACTGCTTGGAAGCCTCAGAACCCAACTCTCTCATGCGTTCCAGAAGGATACCATGGTCAATGGTATCGAAGGCCACTGAGAGGTCCAAGAGCACCTGCAGGATCACACTTCCCCTTTTCAAAGAGCTGTTGACGCTCAGATGGAGATCATCAACTAAGCCGACCATGGCCTTCTCAACTCCGTAACTCATCCTAAAACTGGGGTTGAAATGGATCTAGAAAATCCGTTTCTTTCAAAACTGCTTGGACTTGAATAGCGACTGCCCTCTCAATTAGCTTTCTTAAGAATGGTAAGAGCGAAACTGGCCTGTAATTGTTTCTGTCCAGGGGCTCAAGGGAAGGCTTTTTTAGAAGTGGTTTAACCACTGCCTCTTTGAGGCAAGATGGAAGACAGCCTTCCCTGAAAGATGCATTAGTAATGTTTTTAGCAGCATCTTGATGGTATCTCCCCCCTGGACAGCCAGCCAAGATGGGCAAGGATCAAGAGAGCAAGTCGTCTTTATCATACTCCCAAGGAGCTTCTCCACATCCTCTGTACTAAACTGACTCAAATTGATCCAGAAGAACAGTATAGGCAGAGGCACTGGACACATCTCCTGTCACCTCTGTCGTAAAGCCGGCATCCAAATTGGCTCTTATCTGAGAGATTTTGTCTGCGAAGTAGTTATTAAAAGCATCAGAGCAGGCTTTTTAGGTTCTAATAAAGAGTTCAGGGCGGGGGGCATTTGAGTCAAGCCCCTTACCACCCTGAATAGCTCTGCTGGATTAGACTTTGCAGATACAATAGATGCAGAGTAGAAGGACTTCTTAGCTGCATCTATTGCCACTCCACAGGATTTCAGAAAAACCCTTATCAGGTATGAGTCAATATTTCTGCCAGCCACTCTCTGGCCGTTGTCCAGCCCCCTTCATTATTCTGAGATCTTTAGTATACCACGAATTGCGATTTGAAGCGGTTTGGAAAGGGCGCTTGGGAGTGTCTATAGCTCTAATAAGACCGTTGTTCCAAGTATTGACTAGAGATTCAACAGAATTGCCAGCATCACCACCCATTAAACCCTCTAAGGCCTCTGGGAACCTAGTGGGTTCCATCAACCTTTGAGGGTGGACCATTTTAATAGGTTCTCCAACTCCGACGGGGGGAATAGTGGCCTTCAGCCCGACTGTGACCAGGAAATGATCCATGGTCCATGACAATGTGGAGATATTGACTACCTCTGCCCACGGATGTGCCTGTTCCGTACAGAAGACCACACCGAGAGCATGACCTGCACAGTGCTTGGGCTCGGAGACTATCTGGGAAAGGCCCATGTTTGTCATGCTGACCATGGACTCCTGAGCTGCACCAGATATGTTTGTTAAACCGGCCTCGAGGGGGATGTTGAGGTCGCCCAGGACTAAAAGCCTAGCCAACTCCAGCAGCAGCTCCAAGACCAGTTGTGTCATCTCCGCTAGGGAGTCTGTTAAGCAACGGGGTGGACATTAAACCTACATAATCCCCAGATGTTCCCTAGTCTTTAAGCTGAGGCAAATACACTCGATGTGGTCCATCTTACGGATAGGTATCCTGACCAAAGCAAGATTGTCTTCATGGACCAAAGCGACATCCTCTTACCTGCTCACTGACGGAGAACCCGGCTGGTCAGGCCCGAGCTCAGGTGGCTGAGCTCTCATCACCCAGCCAGGTCTCCGTGAAAGAAGCCAGGTCAGCCTCTTCGTCCAGAAGGAGATCCTGGACTATCTGCGTTGTATTTTTGACTGACCTAGCATTACACAAGAGCAGGGAAAGGTTCTGCGGTTGGTTTGGTATGCTCTCCAGCTCTTTTGGGATAGCAGGGTGAATGGAAGGGGAGACAGATATCAAACATCAATCTCTCCTTCCTCTGTAATGACATTTCACCCTGTTAGCGCACCATGCACATCTTGTATAGCCTCTCCACAGTCAATATCAACCCCCCCCCCCAATTTCCTATCTGAATGATATTCTCCTTGCCCATGCCCATCTCCCTCTAAGTGTCCCACCACAGATCTGTCCAAGAACATATGAAATTAAAGTGCACAAGGAAAAAGGTACCCTCCAGTTGGCATCATCTGTCCTTGGATGGGTGAGGGTTGTTCCCAGGGCAGACTGAAGGGACCCTTTAAAGTGGCACCCACAGTCTCACCCACCATTCACCACTGCGTCCCTGCCACTGGGAGCCAGGGATGTTAAGGGAGAAGGCTGTCTCCTGGCTGGCGTCCTCTGGCCTCGGGGGGATCTACAGTCCTATCCATGCCCCTCTCACTGCTGCCTTGCCTCTGCTGCCTTCCTTGGCCCCTGGAGGAATTGGGGGAGAGAAAGGGTTGCTTCTGGCTTGGCTCCGCTCTCTGCCTGGCTGGCTGGAGGTGAAAGGAAGAGAAGGAAGGAAGGAAGGAAGGAAGGAAGGAAGGAAGGAAGGAAGGAAGG
>JACSCI010000381.1:4253-17323 GCA_016801065.1 Sceloporus tristichus | reverse complement strand
AGGAAGGAAGGAAGGAAGGAAGGAAGGAAGGAAGGAAGGAAGGAAGGTGCCAAGGCAAGAGAAGCATAATGGGACTATTGAAGCGAGGTGGGGGTATCTTGGCCCAGACTGATGTACTCACCCCCCAGGACCCATTGTAAGAGCTATCACAGCTCACTGTGATGCTTTAAATCAGGGGTCCTCAAACTCCAGCCCTCCAGGTGTTTAGGACTTCATCTCCCAGAAGCCTCAGCCAATCACCATCCACATGCAAATTTCCTTCCTACCTCAGTAGTCTACAGTCAATCTGAATAGACTTCCAGAGCCCCACAAAGGCTCCTCCTTCCTCTTTGTCCCTCAGCCAATCACCATCCACATGCAAACTTCCTTTCTACCTCATAATGCCCTCCCTGACAGCTTGGCCAATGATCTGAGATTCTAGGAATTGTGGATGGGGGGCAATGCGTTGCAGTGGTTCTGGTCCTCTCCTAAGCAGATTCCAGATGGAGATGCTTGGGGACAGTTGCTCCTCTAAAAGAGAGCTTAAATCTGGCGTTCCTTGGGGTGTCGTCCTGTCACTAATGCTGTTTTTTCTTAAACCTTAAAAACCAACTTCAAAAATTCAAGGACAGATGGGATGTAAAAGGGCAACATTACATAAAAACAAGGATGGACTCAGAAGACAGAGATACCTTCTTTGCACCAGTTCAGTCCTCGAAAGGGAATCCTATTACAAAGGAAGGCCCACTTCTGCTCCAATGTTGTTGAGATCAGATATAAGTGGGACCATCGTTCTTCAAAAGGCAGAGGAAGATTTCCCTCCTGCAACCTTCTAGATTGATCAGTGAGCTTTACCATAAACCAAAAATCCCAAAATCAAGACCGCCAATCAGTCATATTGACCTTTCCAGTTTTCCAAGCCCTGGCAATTTCAATCCTGGCCAATGCCAACAGAAATGCCACATGTCTTGTTTTCATTAATAAACACTGAAAGCAATAAAAGTTCTGGAGAAGGAACAATCTTTTGATCATTGATTTCTGAAACTAAGTTAACAACTGAATGCCAAAATGCAAATACACTTGGACAACCGTACCACATGCGCAGGAAGGTACCTCTAGTATTACATCCTCTCCAACAGCATAGGTGGGGTTCTTAGTAAGGCGTGCAAGTTGTATGGTGTGAGGTATCATCTATGCACAACTTCAAGAATGCTTTCTTTCAATGCTGTTTAACATCTACATGAAACCGCTGCGAGAGATCATCCAGAGGCATGGGGCGGGGTACTATCAGTATCCTCATGACACCCAGAGATATCTCAGCGTCAACTAAGGAAGGCATCTCCCCTCTGAATGAATGTCTTGGGGCAGTAATGGGCTGGATGAGAAAAAACAGACTGAAACTGAATTCAGATAAAACGGAGGTGCTGATTGTTGGAGGTCCTAATCCAGGTATGAAGGTTTGACAACCGGTCCTGGAAGGAGTCGCAAATCCCCTAAAGGACTATGTTTGCAGTTTGGGGGTGCTCCTGAATCTGTCACTCCAGATGTCATCTCAGATAGATGCGACAGCAAGGAGTGCCTGTTAGCTTTGGTTGATACGCCAAGTGCACCTCTTCCTGGAACCTGAGGACATGAAAACTATGATGCATGCGCTGGTAACCTCATGTCTTGACTTCTGCAATGAGCTCTACATAGGGCTACCCTTGCACTTAGTCCAGAAACTTCAACTAATCCAAAATATGGCAGCCAGAGTGGTCACTGGAATATCTAGAGGTGTCCATATCACACCTATAATGGCTGCCCATTAATTTCCGGGGACAGTACAAGGTCTTGGTTAAAACATTTAAAGCCCTTCATGGATTGGGTCTAGGTTACTTACGGGATCTCCTTCTCCCATGTAATCTGCTCCACACATTGAGGTCCTCTAGTAAAAACTTACTGCAGTCAGCAATAACAAGTCTCTCTGCAGTTACACAGAGGGCCTTCTCCCAAGTTATGGAACAACGTCCGGAAGAGATCCGATATATCACCAGTCTTTAAGGCTTTAAAAAGCTCATCAAGACACATCTCTTTCCAGATTAGCATTCCAGCAATCTCTTATTAATTGAATTGCTCAGCAACTGCTCTAACTGCTTCTGCTTTATTTTTTAATAATTATTTAAGAATTTAATTGTATTTTATTGTGGATGGGAGGAATTGGGAGGGTTTGGGACACAACAATGACAAGTTGTTATTGTGTTTTACCAGTGCTTTTACTGTTAGCCACTTTGATCTGTTTTTAGAAGCCTTTAGAAGCCTTTGAGGCACCTTCGTCACGTGTGAGGGTTGCCTGGTAGGCGGAGTGCCCACACAGATGGCAACCCTTGCAAGTGATGAGGGTGCCGCAGCTGCAGCGCACCCACCAGATGCGGCACATAACGGTGATGTTGCAGATGTGCCACCTCCAAACGGGGCGGCGCAACTGCAACGTACCTGTGCCATCGCTGGCTCTTTGGGGTGGCAGAAGTGCACCGCAAAAAGGAGCCACTTCCGTGCGCTCCTTTTTTGCTCTGCAACAGCGCTGCTCAATTTGGTTGTTGCAGCGCTTCTGCAGAGGAAAGAGTGGCGCCGGAGACGTGCCTCTTTCTGGCGGCCGGTACCCCGCCTTAGTATGTTTCACAAGTTTTGTTGCTTGTAAATATTTGTCAAGTCTCTTCATTGTATCTGTGTTATTGTTGTTGGTCCTATGTGGTTTTTTTTCTTTTAGCACCAAAGTTAAAAAAAATATAATGCCCTGAAATCTAGAAAGCATATCCAGGAGAAGGTGTTTTGGCCACACTGTAAACAATAACATCCAAAATGCACAACAGTAATGCCTTTCTCCTGTTTGATTTTTAACACTTTTGATCATAGAATCTTAGAATTGTAGAGTTGGAAGAGACCGCAAGGGCCATCCAGTCCAACCCCATTCTGCCATGCAGGAACTTTCAATCAAAGAATCCCCCACAGATGGCCATCCAGCCTCTGCTTAAAGACCTCCAAGGAGGAAGACTCACAAAAATCTCTGAGGGAGTTGGTTAAACTGTCGTAAAGCCCTTACTGTCAGGAAGTCCCTCCTAATGTTGAACTGAAATCTCTTTTCCTTTGCATTCATCCATTGCTCCGGGTCCTAGTCTCTGGAGCAGCAGAAAACAAGCTTGCTCCCTCCCCAATATGACATCCCTTCAAGTATTTAAACAGGGCTATCATATCACCTCTTAACTTTCTTTTCCCCAGGCTAAATATCCCCAGCTCCCTAAGGCGTTCCTCATAGGGCATGGTTTCCAGACCTTTCACCATTTTAGTTGCCCTCTTGATAAAAAATATGATAAAGAAGACCCTCTATTTTTTCATGATGACAATGATGAGGACGATGATGGACCTCTCTATCTACAGATTTCTTTACCCATGGATTGAACCATCCAAAGCTTGAAAACATAGAAACACAATGTAAATTCCAAGAGCAACTCTTGTTTTTGCCATTTTATATAATAGACATTGCTTTTGTTGTTGTTATTATTGCGTGTCTCCAAGTCGTTTTGAATTTATGGTGACCCTAAGGCAGACCTATCACAGGGTTTCCTTGGCAAATGTCTTCAGAATAGTTTTCCCATTGCCTTTTCCTGAGGCTGAGAGAGTGTGACTTGCCCAAAGTCCCCCAATGGTTTTCCATGGCGGAGCTGGGATTCCAAATCTGAACTCCAGAGTCATAGTTCAGCTATGCTCAAACCACTATGCCACACTGGCTCCTATATTATGGACACCATTTCACTGGGCCATTTCATTTCATGGACTTGGGTCAGCTTTCTCATCCACAGAGGTCATTTTGCAAGCCCCCTTCTCCTCCTCCATTTCCAGCCCATCACCTTCTGCAACTCTCCCAGTTTGGCAGGAACCCTCCCCCTGATTCATCCACTGCCCTCCCACCATTTAAGCTGCTATTAAAATGTCCTGGTTTCTTCTTCCTCCTCCTTTTCCAATTTCTCCCCTTCTCTTGAGCTCACTGCCATTGCTGCAAACTGAATCCAAAGGGCAAAAGGAGTCTGCCCTCCATGAAGACAGCCAAGGAGAAAGGAGAAGAGGGGCCCTTCCCAGAAGCTCAGGCAAAAGCAAAAGGCTGTATCCTCTCCTAGTTTGCTTCTCCTTCCTCAGGAAGAACCTTGCAATCTTGATCATATTCTGAGGTTGTTTGGTCACAGACTCCCTTTGGGATTCCCCTCCAAAATATCATGGCCCCACAGAAACTCCCAAGAGAGGAGAGGACTAGACACACAAAGAGACACACTTCCTTCCTTTTGGCCCAAGGAGCCAGGCCTCCTTCTCTCTCTGGAGCCTCAGGAGAGAAAGCGCTACCTCTGTTCAACTGGGGCCTCAGAGAAGGTTCTGGAACATTCTCCATAGTCACAAACAGCACAAAATGGCCCCAGAACACAAAATGGCTGCCTCTGCCTGAGCGCTTGGCAGTTGGCAGTTTGAGGCCTTCAGAGGAGAGACAGAGAGACTGAGGGGAAGAGTGGAAGGGGGTCCTGGAGGGAGGGGGCTTTGGGAGATATTGTGTGTGGAGAGTATATGGGTAGAATATTAAAGTTGGTGTTAGTTTCTAAGTGGGGCCCCATTAACTGCTTTGGAGTGTTGACTTAGACAACTAGCTGGCAATGTTGCAAATGTCTTGAGTGAGGCTAGATTGTGATGGGGACCTGGCTAAGTGTGTGTGGGGTGGGGGACTAGCAGAGGGGGCGTTTTTGTATGTACAACGCTGTGTAAGTTTACAGCGCTTTATAAATAAAGGTTAATAGTAATAATAATAATTTTAAAAGTGTACATTTTTCTCTGAAGCCTCAGACTCTGCAAAAAAGTGTTACAGATCACTACTGCAATGCTCTTACAATAGACTTCCTACTTTTGGTATAGGTTTGGATGTGGGCCATTGATCATACGATTCCAAACCTCACAGATATAGAGCCTTCCTGAGATATTCGGTGTCCGCTTCCTAACAAAGGGGTTTTGGGCCTCATAAAGGATTTGGGGCAAAAGAGGAGGGGTCTCTAATAGGAGGGCCACTGAGACGACGATTGTCCCCCAAACAACGCCAAAAGTAGCTCCTTTGGGAGGTTTTAAAATCAAGTGAATGTACATGAACTGAAAAGATATAACCTTATAACTGATCTTAATAACAGGTTCTGACACCTAGTGAGACATCAGAGAGTACTAGTAGCCTTTCCTCTTGCCAATGGGATTGAGCCCTGGTGGCGCAGTGGTTAAATGCCTGTACTGCAGCCATTCACTCGAAACCACAAGGTTGCAAGTTCAAGACCAGCAAAAGGGCCCAAGCTTGACTCAGGCTTGCATCCTTCCGAGGTCGCTAAAATGAGTACCCAGATTGTTGGGGGCAAATTAGCTTACTTGCTAATTAGCTTACTTGCTGTTCACCGCTATGATCTTTGGAATAGCGGTATATAAATAAAACAAATTATTAAATTATTATTATTATTTACAGTGTATTCCTGTACTGTATCTCCCAGCATCCACAGGGCCAGAGAGAGGAGGGTCCTGCCCTGCATAGGTCTGCCATTTCATGGGTCTTAGGCTCTGGGAATGTGTGCCTTTGGCCAGTGTCTGTGTGTCTGGGACTCCAGGGGCCCTCAGTCCCTCCTGCCTTGTTCCATATTAACTGCAGGAGGAGCCTGTGAGGGTGGGGCAGGGGGTGGGGTCTTCCAGCTCCTCTTACCCCATTGGCCAGAATGAAGAAGGGGAGGAGCTTCTGCCTCTCTATTTAGCTCTGCGCGCAGAAGAGCGAGCCTGGAGCAGAGAGTGAGAAAGGGACAGAGAGAGACAAGGAGGAAGGAGAGAGAGAGAGAGGAAGGAAAGAGAGATAGACAGAAACAAGGAGGGAAGGAGTGAGAGAGAGAGAGAGAGGAGTGGAGAGGGAGCAGAAGGACAAGGCCTGGAAACCTTGGAAGAAGGAAGGAGCTTCTGCCTCTCTATTTAGCTCTGCGCACGGAAGAGTCAGCGAGGAGCAGACAGAGAAAAGGAGGGAGGAGTGGAGCAGAAGCAGAAGGCCTGGAAGCGGTAGGCTTCACTGCTGTGCTGAGGCCTCCAACTGCCAAACACTGAGGCAGAGGTGGCCATTTTGTGTTCTGGCAGCCATTTTGTTCTGCTTGTGACTGTTGGGAAGAATGTTCCGGAACCTTCTCTGAGGCCTCAGTTGAACAGAGGCATCACTTTCTCTCCTGAGGCTCCAGAGAGAGAAGGAGGCCAGGCTCCTTGGGCCAAAAGGAAGGAAGTGTGTCTCTTTGTGTGTCTATTGTGTCTCTTTTCTGGGAGGGTTTTCTTATTACACAGCTCTGCTCCTTCTGGGGAACATGAGTTTTAAAAGGGGTCAGAAATGGGGAGGATAGTTTTAATGCAAGCCTTATTATCATTCTTCACAAACATTGGGCTTTGGCTTCTAAGAGGAGGCTAGTCCCCCAAAAAGGCCAAAAGTGGCTCCTTTGGGAGGTTTTAAAAGTCTCCCCAGTTTCCTTCTTAATTGATTTTTCAGGCAAGAAGGAAGGAGACAGACCCGAATAACTCATATTATGAGAATAAAACAAACACACATAGAAACAAACAACAACAAAAATAAGGATTAGGCACTTAAACAAATTACTTATTTTTTAAAGGAAAACCATTATTAGGAGGGTAAAAAGAAGAATTGGGTGCTTTCTATCCTTTTAAAACCGACTCACGCTGTATCTACACTGCAGAAATAATCCACTTCGAAACCGCATTAACTCTCTTAGCTCCATCCTATGGAATCCTGGGATTTGTAGTTCATTGTGGCATCAGCTATCTGTCACAGAAGGCTAAGTGGCCCAAAGGTAAAATCCCAGGATTCCATAGCACTGAGAGGTTTAAGCGGTGTCAAAGTACTCTATTTCTATAGTGTGGATGCAGCCTTCTTGGGAAAGTGGCTGATGCTGGGGAAAAGCACTGGGGACCTCTGAAGGTTTCAGCACATTGATTATTTATTTATTTATTTATTTATTTATTTATGATGCACTCATTTCATATCTAGCTACGGGTACATAACCAGGGCCCTCTCCAATTCCCCATCTCCTAATCCCACATCACTCTAATAAGGTATGGAGTATTTGTTGTGTAGGAGAGCTGCAGTGAATCTATGCTAGGTCCAGGGGGCTTTGTTTGGTGCAGAGGTAGGAAGGGGATGCCCACCTCTGCATCGGCCCAAAGGAGCCATATGTCACCTGCGTATGTCACCAGCAGGATGCTGTTCTCTGTCTCTTTGAGTGCTGCAGGGTTTCTTGCCAAGTGAATCCTAATCCTGGTCCCTTTTCTCAGGAACTTCATCTCAGCCTCTTTGTACACGGCTTTGGGGCCTCTCTTGCTGGAAGTGACCCAAGTGCAAGACCACCAAGACCCCTGCCCACCTGATGGCTGACAGAGAGGCCAAGCAGAGGGAGTTGGGCTCCAACAGAATGAGGCTGCCCAGGAACAAGAGCTCTTTGGTAAGTTGCCATCCTGACTATTCATTTCATCTGTGTCTGGACCGGCTCATGAAAGCAAGCGGAGAACATACTGTCCCAGTTTGGCAGAGAGACTCCTGGTAATCCTTTGTCACCTCATTTTTTTCAGGGGCTTTGAAAATGTCCTATTTCTCTCTGCTCCTCCCACTTTCCCCCTTCTCCTCAGGTCAGTTCAGTTGCTGCAAGATGTGTTACAAGTTCAAAATAGTGTGCATCCCATCAACTCAAAAGAGGGGAGAGGGGAGGCGAAAAGGTGGCACGGTCTAGCCCTTGCCAGGAGTCGGAGGCACAAGTAAACTACCGTACCCTTCCTCGCTTGTGTGATCTTCATTGGCCATCTTGATCCCCTTCTGGTGTTGCTTGTCCACATGTGTCTTCTTTTCCCCATCTGTGAAATGCTGGGGGCTATAGAAGAATATCTCTGGACCTAAATTGAGGGTGGGCCCAGTGGCCCTCAAGCCCAGAGTACTCCCCAGAAATGTTTTTTTTAAATGAAATTTGCCTCTGAAATTAGGTGAGATATGGCTAAATGCACTATAATTCATTGGTGACTAAATGTACTATACATGTTGGGATAGTCAGTATCCTAATCAATCAATAATATCTCAGACATGGCCTAAATTATATTCTTTATTATATTGTATATTATACTGAAAGGATTCAAGAAAAACTGGATCTCAAATGTTGTAGCAATTTGTTTGCTTGCAGAATTTAAAGTTTATTTCCTGGACTGAATTGTGAAGTATTGAAATAATATTTGCAATGCACCATGTGTTTTCCTCCCCTTTTGCTTAGTCACTCTCTGGATGAAGGCTGTTTTCTGTTGCAGGTGACCTTTGCGGATGTGGCTGTATATTTCACGGAGGATGAATGGAAACTGTTGACAAAGAAGCAGAAACTTATGTACAGTAATGTAATGATGGAGAATTACGAGAATGTGGCCTCTGTGGGTAAGGAACCTGAATCCATTGCACTTCCTGTGAAGCCTGAGGGCCCTTTCATAATCTACTGTCAGAGCAATATGATTCCCCTTTAGAATGATAGAATCAAAGAGTTGAAATAGACCACAAGGACCATCCAGTTCAGTCCTCTGCCATGCAGGAATAGACATTCAAAGTACCCCCGAGAGATGGCCATCCAGCCTCTGTTTAAAGACCTCCAAAGAAAGAGACTCCACCAAACTCTGAGGGAGTATTTTCCACTGTTGAAGAGCTCTTACTCTCAGGAAGTTCCTCCTAAAGTTTAAGAGGAATCTCTTGTCCCTGTGGCTTGCATCCATTCTTCCATGTCTTTTTCTCTGGAGTAGCAGAAAGCAAGCCTGTTCCATCCTGAATATGACATCTCTTCAAATATTTGAACAGGGCTGTCATATCCACTCTTAACCTTCCCTTCTCCAAGCTAAACATACCCGGCTCCCTAAGTCATTCCTCAGAGAGCATGGTTTCCAGACCATTCACCATTTTGGTTTCCTTCCTCTGGACATGCTCCAGCTTCTCAACATCTGTTTGAATTGTGGTGCCCAGAACTGGACACAGGATTATTGCAAGTGAGCCCTGACCAAAACAGAATAGAGTGACACTGTTACTTCCCTTGATCTTGACACTATACTCCTATTGATACAGCCTAGGATCACATTGGCCTTTTTAGCTGCTGCATCACACTGTTGACACATGTTCAACTTGTGCTGTACTACGATTCCTAGTTCCCTTTCACACGTAATTTAATTGTCATAACAACTTCCTGTGGAATCTTGGAATTTCTAGTTTTAGTGAGGCACTATAGTTCTCCACTTTGTAAGGATTCTAAATATCAAACCCTAAACTGCCAATTCTGGAATGTTGTGGGAAGGAGCCATGGAGATTAATGCTTTTTGCCTCCAAATGGTCCTTATGCCATTTCTGAGCAAGTTTCCTGGCTTTTGTAGCCCCTCTTCCAGCCTTTTTTGGCTCTGAAGAGGCTGTTTTAATGCTCATCCCTGGCACTTGACCCTCACTAATATCAAAAACCAGGTACCAGACCCCTTGTTCTGCCTTTCCTAATGCATTAGTTGTATATTGATTGCACTGCCTTTCTCAAGAAATGAACCTCAAAGTGTCCCTTTTATGCATCACACTCTGTGGGTGTGTGTCTGTGATAGAGAGATGGAGGCAATGTGAAAAACAGAAAGGCAGGAAAGAGATGCTGAGGGTTAAATGGTAAAGCAGTGCAGATGGGCAAGAGGGAAGGTTGGAGAGCAGAGGGAGAAAGGGAAGGGGATCAAGCCTCTGGGAGCCAGGAGGGGAAGGCAGGAGTAACGCCAGGATCGCCTGGCTCTGTGCGGAGAGGAAGGGACCTCTGGGAAGGGCAAGGAGAGGGGTCTTGGGGATTGGGAGGCAGCCACCAAACAGAGAGATAATAATAATAGGTTTTATTTGTATTTACCTGTAAAATAGCCACAAAACAACAATATCATCTTTTTACACACAGTAAAAAAACAAGTTGCTTAAAACTCAATTCGGGACAAATAAAAACATTGTTTAAAATGCACAATTGTGATCAGAAGTGGGATTTTCCCTTAAGTTCTTTACAAGAGGTCGGGTGGGTAAGCCTTCCGGAAGGGATCCATCTTAAGTGCTTTCTTGAAAGCATCCAAGGTGATGATAAGACGGATCTCCTCCAGCAAGTTGTTCCATAACTTGGGGGCCATGGCTGTGTACGCTCTGTGGGAAGCTCTTCTTAGCCTGACCTTTGGGTAATCTAATAGATTCTTCCCAGATGTTCTGAGAGTGAGGGGCGGATTGTGTAGGGAGAGGCCTTCCCTCAAGAAGCTCGGGCCCAAGCCATGTAGGGCTTTAAAAGTAATAACCATCACTGTGTATTGCACCTGGAAGCTAATTGGCAGCCAATAAAGAGATTTTAGAACTGGTGTTATATGGTCTGACCTAGATGTTCCGGTGACCAATTTGGTGCAGCATTTTGAACTAATTGAAGCTTCCGAACTTGGGACAAAGGTAGCCCCATGTAGAGCACTGATCTTAAGAACTGAACTTGAAATCAGGCCTTGATTTCATACATATTAAGGGTTCCATTTAGCAATTATAGACAATGTCTATGAAGAGAGGAAAGGGTAACACAAAAACTCCTTTTTCTCTAATGTTTCTTTTCCATCCTAAGCTTGCTTAGCTCCGTGGTTGATTCCAGAGGCCCTTTGTCACTTGAAATGCTGGAGTCTGGGAAGGACACACACAAGTGCTATGCTTTTAGGGGAATTTCATACTTTGCTCAAAGGAGAGATTGAGGCAACAGTGACCTCGGGATTCATCCCAACTATGCCAGGCCTGAAAGCACACAGAACTCCAGAGGCATTTCAAATAGGTTTTTGTGTTTTATTTAGTGGAAAAGCAAAATACACGCATACACACACATATACACATATAGTTGTTCATGCACGCACACAAGAACTGGGTAACAAAGGTGAGAGTGGTGAATAGTGTAAGGCTTTGCTAATGGTAATACATTACCTAGATGGATCTTGATTCCAATTGCTGAGGGTCCAGAAAGGGGAGAGAATTCAGTAACTCCAATGGCAAGTGGGGCCGGTGAGTGTAGTGAGGTATTTAGCAATGTACACCAATGGACTGTCTGTAACTGGACTGAAACTGAAGAACAGCTGGATGGGGCTGATATTTATACTGAAGTCGTTGCTTGGGGGCAGAAACCGAACATTCAAAAAGATTTAAATTGCTTTGGGATGTTTCCTGGGTGGGGAAAGAATTGTCTGAAACTGAAATAAATGCAATGGGTGCTTGGTGGAAATACTTCAGCCAAACAGGATTATCACACCGGCTCTCAGGTCCTTCTTGGCTCTGAATTCTGGTCCCATTCAAAGCCAATGTATAGCACAGTCTGAAGGCGACACTCCCAGAGCTCAATAATAACACAGCCAGAACAGAAGCAAATCTCCAGATATAGGTATTGGCAATGCACTAACCACTTTCCACACTTAAAAATAACTCTCACACAGTTGATTTGCTCCAAGTCCTTGGAGGTTCTTTAGCTTGAGTTGCAAGAGAAAACAAATATTTACCAGCTCTCCTCTCTGAATTCTATCCACTTCACAATCACTTATACACCCAACACCAACCCACACCAATTCGCATGTGAGTTGTATACTGTATTGGTTGTGAGTCATCTCCTGGTGCCACACAGCATGAAGCATCCTCTGCAGTTAGCTTGCATCATGCCATGTGCTCTGACTCAACACTCTATGGCAGTCTCACAGGAAATGATGCCACTTTTCAATCAAAGTATTTTTACATATATTTAATGGAATATCTTTTAACTGCCTGACTATCTCCTTCCACTGATTTGAAGATCCCCTTCAATCTCATCTTTGGTAGCTCCTATGAGTAAGAATACAGTCATTATGTGGATTTGGGAGCATCTAGAACAGGGTCATGCTCAGGTCACTCGCCCCAACTTTATTAATTTAATCTCAAATAGGGAGGGGTGAACGTGGGGCTAAATCGTGGGATAACACTTTCCTCTCTTACCATTGAGATTCAGTTTTGTCTATCATTGTCCTCCTTTACAGAAGAATTTGTCAGTCACGAGAAAATCCACACAAGAAAGAAGCCACATAAATGTCAGCACTGTGGGAAATCTTTTGCTTACATGTCAGTCCTAGTCATGCATCGGAAAGTCCACAAAGGAGAGCAGCCATACAAATGCCAACATTGTGGGAAATGTTTTTCTTCAAAGTCATACCTATTGGCACATCAGAGAGTCCACACAGCAGAGAACCCAAACAAATGCCAGCATTGTGGGAAATGTTTTTATTCAAAGTCATACCTAGTGATACATCAGAGAGTCCACACAGGAGAGAACCCAAACAAATGCCAGTATTGTGGGAAATGTGTTTCTTCAAAATCATATCTATTGGCACATCAGAGAGTCCACACAGGAGAGAATCCAAACAAATGCCAGCATTGTAGGAAATGTTTTTCTTCAAAGTCATACCTAGTGATACATCAGAGAGTCCACACAGGAGAGAATCCAAACAAATGCCAGCATTGTGGGAAATGTTTTTATTCAAAGTCATACCTAGTGATACATCAGAGAGTCCACACAGGAGAGAATCCAAACAAATGCCAGCATTGTGGGAAATGTTTTTCTTCAAAGTCATACCTAGTGATACATCAGAGAGTCCACACAGGAGAGAATCCAAACAAATGCCAGCATTGTGGGAAATGTTTTTCTTCAAAGTCATACCTAGTGATACATCAGAGAGTCCACACAGGAGAGAATCCAAACAAATGCCAGCATTGTGGGAAATGTTTTTATTCAAAGTCATACCTAGTGATACATCAGAGAGTCCACACAGGAGAGAAGCCATACAAATGCCAGCATTGTAGGAAATGTTTTTCTTCAAAGTCAAACCTATTGGTACATCAGAGAGTCCACACAGGAGAGAAGCCATACAAATGCCAGCATTGTGGGAAAGGTTTTTCTTCAAAGTCAAACCTATTGGTACATCAGAGAGTCCACACAGGAGAGAAGCCATACAAA